>JAMXDD010000002.1:20480864-20739123 GCA_024733475.1 Syzygium grande | reverse complement strand
TAATAATAAATTTAAAATAGATTATTATTATTATTATTTATTATTATTATTTTAAATTTTAATTAACATTTTAATAGACCCTATTAACACAAATATGCCTAATTTCTATATGCAATGCACTTAAATAGAAATATTTTTTGTTTTAGGAATTAAAAAAATTAATTCCTAAATTTTGCATAATTAATTTTGGGCAAATTAAAAATAGGTGTCAACAGCTGCCCCTCTTTGAAGGTGAGCTCGCAGAGTTTGAGCTCGCAGAGGTTACGTTCAAAGATAAAATGACACCTAAATCTGGCCCATGCATGTTCGATGAATGTTATTTTTGGGAGATTGTGAGTCTCATTTTTATGATGCAATAAGATGATGCATGCTAAAGCAAATAAAAACATACCTGGGGCTACTTACCTTGCCGAAGGGTAGAGTAACTCCAGATAGTTGATATTGTGGGTCAAGGACTCGAACCTTTCTTCTGTCACCTTGACTGGGGAAACCACTTGCACAGATTTTGCCGGACTAGAATCTACCGTTGTCGTGACCGGGAGAAATCACTTACACAGGACCCGAACTTTTTTGATTTGGTTGATTTGCCTGGGACCCAACCTTTCTTCGGTCGCTCAACGATGAGATTTTATCTAAGACCCGAACCTTTTTGATCGCCTTTGCCCGGTGGATTTTTGCCGCGGGAGTCTTTGCCCAAGAATTTGACGGCTTTACCGCCGGGTCCTCGCCGAGGTCTTGAAAGCTCAAACGATGAGCACCCTCGGGGTCTCGATTTGGATTTGGTTTGAACAGAGGAGTCGGGCCTGCTCAAAAGGGTGAACAGAGGGCCAATCTAATGTTCAAAGGGTACCATAACAATTATAGGTACATGGATTTTTGGAACTGTGCATGAGTAGAATATACTTACCGATACGTTCGCCTTTAAGGGCGTGTCTCTGTCGTCGACAAGTTTTTCTTTGTGCAAACATATATGCATTCATTGAAGGAATAGACAAATGAGGCTATTCTTGAATATTGTACGAAATATCTTGACCAAGCTAGTCAAGATGCATTTCATTTTCAAAGAAACACCCGGTTTACCTTTCTGGGTAGTTTGAAAAGCAATCTGATGATTTTGAAATCAGGTAAGGGTAGAATGTACTTACCTGGGCACGTTCCCGGAGGTTTGATGTATCCTCCGCTGAATAACCAACCTTTTTCGGGGCATCTCTATTGGGATGATAATGAGGGCTTTTCCAGTGCCCGAATTTTTGTACTCCATCACTGGGGATTAAAACTCTGAGCTGTCAAAGATGATTAGCACAAACATACATGCATTCATCAGGGATAGACAAGCTGGGCTGTTCCAGAGTGTGCATTTGAGGGTTCATGCATGATGATTTTTACCATGTTTGCATCACCAAAAATCCACCGAGGGTTAATCAAGACAATTTTTCGCAAGGTGGACTTTCTCAAGATGATGAACGAGTGACTTTCAGTCAGAGAGGACTTTCCACTCGCTCTCATTGAAAAGGGCTGTTTGTCCTGTCCATTAATGCAGGAACATCGAAAACACTCAATCTGACCACCATCACATCAACAAGGGTCTGAGTTTTCTCGCAAGCGGTACGACACTGCCAATCTGAGAGGTCTTCTCCAGGGTCGTAATGTAGGCTTGGTCAATGGCTTAACAAAGGTGACTGTTCAAGTCAATGCCATGAAAGAAAATATTCTGTAATTATTTCCGGGTTTACAAGTCAGGAACCCTGCAAAAGGAGATAAAAATAGTCTTGCTCACACTTTCTCGAGCGTTATTTATAAACATTTGAAATCCCGTGTTAATTCAAGTGACCCAGTCAGAAGAGACTTCATGAGGGATATAACATGGGTTTGATTTAAGGGTTGAGAAACGAAATAATCGTTAGGCTCAAAAATGTGTGTAAAGGTGAGAATTGGTGATCCTCTTGGCATTGTCACCAGTCTTTCTTTCCACTATCAGGATCCCTTTTGGAAGACTTTTCGGGTAATCCTGTTGTTTTATCATCTTTGACAACTTCTTCTGGAGGAGTTTTTGGAAATTAGGAACTCCTTTGTCTTCATTTTTTTCATCGTTTTTCTTCTTCTCCATTTCTTCTTTTCTTTTTTTTTTTTGGTATATATATATATATATTTTTTTTTTAATTCATGGGCATTGGCCTTGCTTTTTACCAGCACACCGCTTTTTTTTATGCCCCCTTTTTTTTTGTTTTTTTTTTTTTTTTTTTAATGTCTGCTTTTTCGATGTTGTCGGGACTAGCCCGAACAAGATTGAACAGAACAATGTTTTTAGGCTCTTGGAGTCTTCATCTTCATTCGGTACTTGAGACCGTGATGCTCAAACTGTGGTGAATTTTGCCTTGCCCGGTGTGGAGGATGATCACCAACCGGGTTCATATGAAATGAAATTGATGGCTCAATTGGGCTAGCAAAGGATATGAGTGTATGGGATGGAGAAAGAACCGCTCTTCGTCATCCTAGGGCACTTAGATTATCGCGAGAGTTCATCCGCAATAAAAACACTCAAAGAATGCAAGTGAGAGCAGGAAAATTTCTATACATCTTTTTCGCCTTTGTGCGAGCTGTTGCAAATGATGATCATAGAAAATTTTAGATATTACAAACTCTTCATCCTTCTTGTCTTGATCGCTGAAAACATCATCGTTATCAATAATATCATTGGTATTCGGGCAAGCATTAGTTTGTCGCTTTCTCCGACAAAGTCCTCTTAGTCTCGATTGTCCGGCCGCCGATGATGTGCTTGTCTTGGAGGACTCGTCAAGACCACGGGTTTCATGAAAATAGCGAGGTCGAAGCCATGAGGGCAAATGGACCGAAAGGGAATGGGTGTTTTTCCCGATTCCTCCGAGTTTGAATCCATCCCTGTGTGGCTAATTTACCTCAAGTTGCCCCAATGCGGGTGGTTCTTGACAGGGGTAATTTGAAAGGAATCTCTCGAGTGTATGGGCTCAAAAATGGTCAAGCAAAGGATCAATGGTAGTGTATGGGGCGTAGAAATGAACCGCCTCTCGTCACTTTGGCTACCGTACTTTTATGCGAGAAATCCCTTTACCTTGTAGAAATGCAACTTTTCGCTCATCTTGCACGAGTTTGGTATGTGTATAGACCAAGGATTGCCTCTCATCATCCTTGACACACCTCGCTCAATGCATCGGAGCAGTTCGACACCATTCGTCGAATTGTCAAAATTTTCACAGTGGAATTGGTGAATTAAACAGTAAAATTACCATGCAAGTGGTCCCTTTTCGTAATGCACTCGAGGAAGGAAATAGTATCCATTTTCTTTAATTATTTCTTCCTTCTTGTTTCCTTTTACTCTTATGAGAAAAGTTTCTTTTAGGAAAAAGATACTTACCTATGTTGGGACACGAGGGCATACCGCAAGGTAATAAGAAAGATCATGTTAATGAATTTTTTTTTTTTAAAGGGAAGGAATTGGAAACGATACAACATTACCCTTCGTGATTCCCTTCATTGAGATTTGACTAACAACTCCTTGAGTTTTCTCGGATGTTGTTGATAACTCTTTCGACAAAAAACAGGAGCTTATATTAGAAGTGAAATGATTAAGGGGAAATTGAGAACGATACAGATTACCCTTCTTCCATTTTGCCTTCAAAGCTAGTAGAGTCTTTTCTCCTCTTTACTTTGTTCAGCCTTCTTTGCCTCACCTATTCCTCCCTAAACTTGAGCTCAAGCTCGAATGAGATCCTCTATAATTAGGGGTGCCTCCAACTTGAAAGTGCTATTGTCGGCGCATGTTGCCAACGTGATTGCATGCTAAGGAGTTTCTTGTAAATGCTTTGATTCCCGCAGGCAATTGCTTGCATGGGGATCTTCGCAGCAAAGCTAATCTCTACTTTAAAGGTCTTTGAAAAACGTGATTCTTGTTAAGACGCCAATGGTTGTGGATCAATTGCGGACATGCACATGGGTATATGCAATTGCTTGCATGGGGAAGAAAGCAAAGCTAATCTCTACTTTAAAGGTCTTTGATCGATGTAACGTGGATCACCGTTAAGACATCAATGGTTGTCGTGGATCAGCCTTTGGCACAATTCCGGACATGCATGGTGGTATGTGCAATTGCTTGCATGGGGATCTTCGCAAGAAAGCTAATCTCTACTTTAAAGGTCTTTGACCGATGTATGCGTGACTATTGTTAAGACGCCAATGGGTTGGATCAGCTTTGGCACAATTCATTATGTACAAAATTCCGCATAAATTCTCCAACAAGGATTCTTATTAATAACTTTTCTGCCAATTCCCTTGTTATCAATCAGGGCATAGCAATTATTTCAAGGGTAGTACTTCTTCACAGCATCCGAGTTGACCGGATTGGAGAATTGGCGTCCATCCATTTCAATTTAATCAAGGCTCCTCCCGGGAGTGTCTTTTTCACGACATAGGGACCTTTATAGTTCGGAGCAAATTTGCCTCCAAGTTCAGGAGGTAGTGGTAGTACTTTCCTCAAGACAAGGTCACCGCTCAAGTGTCTTGGGCGCATTTTTTTGTTAAAATGATCCGCTATTCTCTGTTGATAACATTGTCCGTGACAAATAGCTTTCAACCGCTTTTCATCAATCATATTTAAGCTGCCAATCTTTGTCGCTTCCATTCCGCCTTCGCATAATTTCACCTGGGATAAAACTCGGAGCGAGGGAATCTCTACTTCAACTGGCAAAACCGCTTCCATGCCATATACTAGAGAAAAAGGGGTTGCTCCAGTGGATGTCCGGATGGATGTTCGGTATGCCATCAATGCAAAAGGCAATCTTTCGTGCCAATCTCGGTAGTTCTCAGCAGTCTTGGCTAAGATTTTCTTAATGTTTTTGTTAGCGGCCCTCAACAAAGCTCCATTCATTTGGGGACGATAGGGGGACGAGTTCAAATGACGGACTTTGAATTCATTGAGCAAATCATCAACAAACTTGTTATTCAGATTTGTCCCATTATCTGTAACGATGGCTTCAGGGATACCATAACGGGCGATTATATCTCGCTTGATGAATTTCATCACATTCCGAAAGCAAAGGACATTAGCATATGACGCGGCCTCGATCCATTTAGAAAAATAATCAATTGCGTACCAAGATAAAACGATGTCCATTTGATGCTTTCGGATTAATTGGGCCAATCACATCAATACCCCACATTGAAAATGGCCACGGTTCCGATAACTGATGTAGCTCAGTAGGTGGAGCGTTTATCTTGTTTCCATGGATCTGACAGCGATGACAATTTCGAACGGTCGGATGCAATCACCTTCTAAAGAAAGCCAAGAATAACCCAATCTGGTTATTTTCCTAGCCAACATGTGTCCATTCATGTGTGGACCAGATACTCCTTCATGCAATTCTTGCATGATTTGCGCCGCTCAATCGCATCCACGCATCTTAGCAACATAGAGTCATGGGATCTCTTGTACAATTTCTCCCGCACGACAAAGAACTTCGCTGCCATCTTCATTATATATTTCCCGTCTGCAGAGGTAATTCCTTCAGTGGAATTGTTGTTCCCCGATGTAGTTCATGATGTCATGGTACCAAGGTTTACCATCGTGTTCTCTCGTCACAACCATGCAAGTTGAGCCGGTTTGGTCAGACATCAATCTTCAAAGGTTCCACTTCCAAACCATTGGTAACTCAGTAGCATGGATGATAGCGAGCCAACGATCAGCAAATTGGTTATGAGATCTAGATAGGTAATCAAACGAGATCTCATCGAATTCAAACCAACTCGCCCAAATAGTCATGATAGGGTATTAGTTTAGCATCCCTAGTCTTCCATTCTCCGACGGTCCGAGTATGATTAAGGCGTAATCACCAAACACTTTTAATTTGGCGATTTTCATATCAATTGTTGCTTGTGCCGAGAATACATGCTTCATACTCGGCCATATTATTGGTACAAGGGAACACCAATTTTGCAACCACAGGATAGTGCTGTCCATCCGGAGATATCAAGACCGCCCCCAAAGACGTAACCAGATAGATTTACTGCTCCATCGAAAAACATGGTCCACGTGTGTTCCTCCGTTGATAAAATGCGATCATCTGGGAGATTATCCTCATGTATTTCTCCAGGGCATTCAGCCAAAGATATCGTATCATCACCGACCTTTTACTGATTTTTGTGATGACATCTGAATGTCAAATTCAGAAATTAGAATTTGCCATTTAGCTAATTTTCCCACTAACGCTGGTCGATTAAGCAAATACCGGACAGGGTCATTTTCAGTCACGAGGAACGTCTGATGGTGCAAAGTATATTGTCGAAGCCTATGCAAAACCCACACCAATGCGACACATGTTTTTTTCCGATTCGAATAATTTTGTTCCGAAATGGTGAATTTCTTGCTCAGATAATAAATGGCTCGTTCTTTTCCATCATCGGGGTGGCTCTGGGCCAATAGGGCTCCCAACGATTCACTATGAATCGTTAAATAGAGAGTTAGAGGATGCCCTGCAACTGGTGGGACTAGTACCGGGGGACTCATTAAATATTGCTTCAGCTTTTCAAATGCTTCCCGACAGTCTTCATCCCAATTGATTTGGGCGCCTTTCCTCTGAAGTTTGAAGAAAGGTCGTGCAGTTTCAGAGAGTTGGGAGATGAACCGAGCAATATAGTTCAACCTTCCCAATAGGCTTCTGACCTCTTTTACCGTGGACGGGGGTTGTAATTCACATATTGCTTTGACTTTCGAAGGGTCAACCTCAATTCCTTTGCTACTCACGATAAATCCAAGTAACTTACCAGAGGTTGCTCCAAAATGCACTTTTGGTGGTTCAGCGTAATTTGAACTCACGCAACCGGCTAAATAGTTTCTTCAAGGCTTCAATATGATCTTCTCCACACCTGGTCTTGGCGATCATGTCATCGACATAAACCTCAATTTCTTTGTGCATTAGGTCGTGAAAGAGAGTGACCATAGCACGTTGGTATGTTGCCCCGCATTCTTCAATCCAAAAGGCATAACTCAGAATGAAAGGTCCCCAAGGAGTGATGAACGCGGGGTTTTCTCCTTGTCCCGATCATTCATCCTTATTTGGTTGTACCCAGAGAATCCATCCATGAAAGAAAATATTTCAACCCGGCAAAAGGTATATCTACAAGGACATCTATGTGAGGAAGCGGAAAGTCATCTTTCTGACCGGCCTTGTTCAAGTCGCGATAATCCACACAAACTCGAATTCGACCGCCCTTCTTCTTCACCGGTACGATATTTGCTATCCAATCAGGATATTAGAAACCTCGATGAACCCAACTTTCAAGAATTTCATCACTTCTTCTTCGATCTTTTTCGACACTCGTGCTTGGTCCTTCAGAGCCTTTGCTTTTTGGGTGGCATGTCGGGATTGGTAGGCAAGTATGCTCGACAATCCGAGGATCTAATCCTCGCATATCGAATAAGACCATGCGAAGACGCCCGGTATTCCTTAAGAAGAGTTGTTAGTCGATGGCTTTTCTTCGTGAAGACCGGCCCCAATCTTTACTTCTTTTGGATTCTCGAGTATCGCCCAAATTGATGGTAATGGTATCTTCGATTGTAAGGGGCTTGATCCGTTCATATTGCTCCCAACTTCTTTGGATTTCAAAAGAGGGTCATCGCTGAATCGTCGTAATCACATCATCACAAGATTTACCTCGTCAGCCGGACTGCATTTAACTCCCTTGCAAGCCGCAAGATCATGCCCGAAACACAAGGTAAATCGATCGATAAACAAACAGGATAAACTTTTTTTTTTGTTCTTTTTCTTTGAAACATTTTTTTGAAAACCTTATGAGATTTTTTAGAAACGAGGAAGCATGGGGTAGACCGGCCTCGTAATACTTTTCTTTTTCGTGGTCGGATATCATCAACGGGCCGGGTTTAGTGTCCTACCCATGCCCTCAAAACACCATTTATTTATAATACAGAAATTTACAACCTCAAAAGAGGGAAAGTTTGAAAAGACATTTCTTTCAACAGTAAACAACATAAAAAGAAACAAAACACAAGGATAGCCCCCTTTTTCGGGGTTCATGCAGAAGAGGAAGAGGAATTTACTCAAAGCGGCTTGCGCCCAATCCCTCCATCGGTCCTTCGCCTATTGCACCCATGAAGAAATCTTCCAAATCATCGCTCCAGAATCCACCATCGAACCCCTCTCTTCATTGGTGTCGCTTTTCCAAGTCGCTCCATCCACTAGGATTACCATTCGATCGCCTTCATAAAAACCGGATGGCATCCGTAGTCAACGAATAGTCGAATTTACCACCGGGTTGGCCTGTGGTATCCATAACAGCTTTTCCTTTATGTGCCTTATCGAAAAAACCGTGGGGCAGCAGGTGCCAAGGCTGGGCACCACCAAAAGGTCATCTTCACCATGACACAGCCACGGAGCACGAAAAGTAAATGCCCTGGCATCCAATAGGTCCTGAACCTTATTTTTCAGAGCATCGCAATCATCCAGCGAGTGCCCAACCTCTCCTGAGTGAAAGTCACAAGACCTGGAAGGATCATAATTAATGAAGTACTCAGGAGTAGGATGACTTGGCCTCCTTGTGATTAGTCCTTTTCGCAAAAGGATAGGGAATATGACATCCAAGGATTTGGGAGTCGGCGAATATCGCCGTGACATTGCCCCCGCCATCGTAGGGAGTTGAAGGTCTCGCCAAGTTTCGCCGGGAAAAGTTTCCGACGATGAACCGCCTTTTAGGACGATTTATCCGAGTCACCCGCCCCGATCGGAAACCGAAGTGACACGCCGAGATTTGGCGAACAAGATTCGTTAGCGACGCAAGTAATTCTACTAGCTCGCCTAATCGAACCGCAAACGCGTGAGTAAATCAGCGGGTTTGTACTGATTCGAGGTTGAGTCCTCGTGTATGGCCCCTATAAAAATGTCGCCAAATAGAGTGACCACCTTATCCAAAGACTTCTTCTCGCCCACAATCTTCTTCAATTGGTAGCTTGTCCGGGTTCGATGTTGATTAACAACAACATTTAAGGGAAGCTTAGAGGAACTCGCTGGTTTGAACATTCTACCGACGCTTGATCCCTCATTAAATCGCTCGAGGGATTAAGATAAATTTTTTCCTCCCAGAATAATTTAGCAGTGTGACGGAAGGTTTCACGGATATGGGGAGGTAACAAACCGACCGACCGGCCATATGCCCCTTGCTGGTTTGTGGATTTCCTCCGCGATACCCCTGCACCCGGGGCAGACGGTGATGTTTGGTGACTTGATAGGTTCTCGAATGCCCCGGCCTCTCGCCGCCGAGTCCCCCGACGGGTGAAACCATTTCCAACCATGACTTTTCCTACCATGACGGAAGTTTTTTGACATATCGGGACAAAAGGAGAAGTTCCCGATTACCATGAACAGCTTGAAACGAGTTCAATGGATTGATAACTAGATTCCACCTTGCCGCTTGGCTCAACATACGGGATGGCGGTTTCTCGGTAGACTCGATGGTCTTCTCTCCAAGGAAAGTGATCGCCTTTCCTTGGGCTACAAACTTTACACTTTGGTGAAGGCTCAAGGTATAGCTCCAAGCAGAGTGAATCCAGTGGACGGCCCAACAGAAACTAAAAGCAAAGTGGGGATGTCCATTACTTGAAACAGATGCTGAATACTATTGGGCCAATTTGGACATCCAAGTCGATTTCTCCCAAGTTGTCCTTTTTCATTCTGGCCAAAAGCTCCTGGACAGATGTTTTGAGGTGCTAAGTTTAGATGTGTCCACATTAAGACGATGTAAGGTTGCTGTGGGGTAAAGATATTTAAAGCGGACCCATTATCTACCGTAACCCGAGCTACATGAGCATTTTTACATTTGACGGAAATGTAAAGACCCTTGGTATGTCCCCTTCCTTCACCGGAAATTGCCTTTCCGAGAAAGTTATCCGATCCTTCAAAAGGATAGACCCCACAAATGCTTCCAGCTTTGTCATGCTCAATTGTCTCCGCACATTTATTTCATCGAGTACTTTCATTAGGCTTTCTCGATGTTTCGCTGTGACGCTTGGAGCAATTCTAACAGGAAATCTACAGTGCAATTTTCGAATTGATCCACGACGTTATATAATCGGTTTTGATAATGGCAGTGAATCTTTGGCTTCCCATTAGACAGCTTTGAGGTCGAGCATCCGCTTGAGCATACGCTCATCCCGATCCGTGATTAGGTCCACATCCAATTCGTAGGACCACGGACCGCTACCGCTATTTTCATACCGTAGGGATCGAGGTATTTCGATCACTATTTGTTCACCGGTAGAGGTACCTCAATCGTTAACACCCCCCTCCACATCCGGGCTATCGACGTGCAGTGTCGCTCACAAGCATGGGGTGGATTCACTTGTTTCAAGATTCAAAGGCCGAGAGTTCTTTATCCCAATCAATGATGACCTCAGAGATGGTGGCCACTATGCCGGTACAGCCAGTATACACAATCAATCCTGCTTCCGCCATGCTGGCAACTCTTTCTTTCATTAGGGACAAGGGTAGTGCTTCGCCAGTAGGATAATACCCTGCTCTCACCAGAGCATTGTAAACATCAACGGTGTATACCCTCTCACTTCTGATTCGAACAGCATGAAAGATGGATATGACATTGATTCTGTTTTCATGTTCGGGTAGCGGGTTGCTTTGAACATTCGGTTTAGATGTCTGAAAGGAAAAGGCTTTGGTGTCAAGCAAGTTTTGGATTCGGTGTTTGAGAGTATAACAGTCATCCGTCGAATGCCCTACCTCGCCCATATGATAGTCACATTTTTTGGACGGATCATAATTTGAAAAACTTTCTGAGTTGGGCCGTTTTGGTTCAGTAGAAAGCAGATTCTTCTTCCGGAGTATGGCCAGGACTTGTGAAGGGGATCCAGGCAACGGAGTGAATTGTCTTTTCCTATACTGCCTGGAGGAGGTTGACGACTTGAGGTAGACCGCCGCCGTTGTTTACTTGACCGTCCGGGAGGATGAACGGTTTGAATGTACGAAAACGCCCTTCCGTGAGGGGCCTTCTCTTTTTGTATTCGGTCTTTTGCTTGTAGACGAGGGGTCCGTAAACCATCCATCACGCAATCCCATTTCAATTCGTTCTCCCATGTGAACAAGACGATTAAGAGATTCAAAGAATGGCACCAACCAAAGCGGTGTCTATATTCATATGGGGAGCGACTTTATGAACAACTTCACTTGTTCATGATCAATGAGTTGTGGAGTAACTTCGGGCGGCCAAGTTTCTCCATCTTGTAGCATATTCCTTGAAAGATTCACTCTTCTTCTTTTCGTATGTTCCAAATCATCCCGAGTAAAGGTGACATCGAGATTAAATTGATACCGCTTTGAGAAATGCATCAGCAACATCGCCCCGTGATTTGAAAGCATCAATATCCTTTGACATATACCATGTCGTGGCTGGTCCTTAAACTTGCCTTGAAAAGTCCGAATCATGAGGGGTTCATTATCAACGATCATTGCGTCATCCGCACATGATACATGTGCAAATGGTGTCCTGGGGCATGTGGTCCCATCATACTTTTTAATTCCCGCATCTTGAACTTTTTCTGGTACTTTGACCCGCTTATATATAGACAGTCGAGTGGGACAAAGATTTTATGGACCTTGGAGTCGCTTTTTCAAAGATCTCTTAGACTTTTGCAAGGCGTTTGTCATGTTCTCATTATCGTGCAACTTCGTATTCAGGCTTCCCGACAGCAAGGGGAAGTGGATCGCCCTCTAAAGGCAGGCATTTTGCTGTCACTAGCAGAGGCTTTATCTTTTCCAGTAGATGGTGGTGGGAACACCACCTCAACAGCTGCAGGCGTGGGCGTGAGCTTGCCCTGAATGGATTCCACTTGCTTTGTGAGATTTTGAATTGCATTGAGAACCAGCTTCATTTTCCTCCTCCATGGCATTGAGACGGACGTTTTCTTCTGCCATTTTTTATAGCTACCTGA
This sequence comes from Syzygium grande, assembly GCA_024733475.1. NCBI lineage: Eukaryota > Viridiplantae > Streptophyta > Magnoliopsida > Myrtales > Myrtaceae > Syzygium > Syzygium grande. The sequence goes on along the minus strand of JAMXDD010000002.1, from coordinate 20,727,143 downwards.
GAAAACGTTTAAAATAAATGAGTATAATGTTCAATTAAGAATCATTCTACAACCTAGGGATATTATTATTGCATAATGTATTTATTTACAAATAAAAAAATGAGAAAAAGAACGAGATAAAAAGATTTTTATTTATATATATTACAAGCGGCGTCCCCGGGGTTCGAACCCCGGTCGCCTTGACCGCTTTCCCCATTCCCGGATACCATGGGCTAAAGGTCGCGGTGGTGTCATTTAAGGGACAAGGAAATTCATTTAAAGCTTAAAAAAAAACGGCGCTGGCTTCATTAACATTAGTACAACCCAAAACGTTTTTTACAAACAAAAAACCAAAACCCCTAACATAACTACTAATAAAATAAAATACAAGGGCTTTTTACAAAAAAAAGGTGGTCCTCCCTACTGCTCATTCTATAAACGATGGGGAAGCTACAGGTCTCCAAGTCGCTTTTATTTTCGCGGACAAGTCCGCAATAAGTTTATCCTTTGTCCCCATTGTCCTTTCGAGCTGGTCGATTTGTGTTTGACGATCGGGCTTGTTGGTCACATCCGGACTTTTGGCTGGAGATCGGCCGGGATTTGGTGATGTACGATGTAGTATAAAGAAGCATGGTGAGCCTTTTTCCCGTCCCTTCAATAGCTTGGGTACAAGAATGCTCTCGGGTTGACACCGAGTCCATTTTTCTCGAATGTCACGAATTTCCTCGGCATAGTTGTAGTTCGAGCGGTAAATCGAACTCAAACATGTCTATCTTGAGGGGGTGGGGTTTCTGAAGGGCCTCAGATTGGCGGGCTACCCAGTAAGGGTAGTATGAAGTAATACCAGATAGACCAAGTAGCGGCCTGTGGTTATGAAACCGGTGGGCTAAACGGCCCCGACCCTCATGGAACCACTTAGCATGCCACAAGAAAGCCCGGGATCGGGTTTTTCAAAAAGTTTATCCAAGTAGAATAATCTTTATGAGGGATATTATTTTTAAAACTTTAAACCTTTGAATCGGATGCGAAAGTCATCTATTTCAAAAAGCTGCATGAGATGCCCAAATCCCTCAAATGAGATAAAACCAAATTTGCAAAATCTCTGGGCGGCCCGCATGATTTTATCATCATTTTGTTTAAAACGGTTTAAAGATAAAAATGTTTCTACCAAAACCGAAAGTTAACATAGCCCGAGCCAAAGGCAAATTTGTTTGGCCACATATGCAATCGAGGGGTTTATTGAATTTCGCGATGGGGAAAAGGACACATCCGACAAAAGCAAGGATAAAAATCTTAGCTTTTTGGATCATGGGTTGACTTTCAAAACGCTCATTTAGGAAAAACCAGGGGTGCATTGCAATGAGCTTTGACAACTCTTTTCACGGTGTTGCTATCGGGTTCAAAAACCGGGATAGTTCGGACAGAGGGGCACACCCAAGAGTGGTTTGATGAGGTCGATCCCAAAGGCTTTCCAATGAGAGTGCTATACTCTTCCAAGGTCGGGGTCATTTCAAATTTACCAAATATGAAAGTGGATGTCTGTGGGCACCGTAAATGTCCTAATGCCCGCATCATGCCGTAATGGATGTTGATTTTGAGCAAGGGAGTAGGCGACCAATTCTTGATTTGACATACTTGCTGGGCATTTTGATCGAGTCGGTCCCACCATGCCAAAAGCTCTTCTTTAGGAGTGGGGGACGATTGGACATCGCTCTTCCCATCGTGTATAGAATGCAATCAACGGAGTGACCTAATAATAACAAATCCATTGAATTAGTAGGCTGTATAATAATAATAAAATAAGAGGGGATAGAATGTATACCTTTCCTTGAACCATGGCAATCACAAAGACATACACATGAGGAGTGAGGCTCGATTTCTATCTAGACCGGCTTAGCAAAGTGAAATTAAAGGGTGCCCCACCATCGCAGCCTCGCGTTGGTGTCAAGTCCTTTTAACCTCGGCCAAATCGAAAGGAACATCTTATAGTCACGCCGAATAGCGGCTAAAGATATTTCTTTACGATTTTTAGAAATAAATTTCGGGAAAAGAAAGGCAACCTCTACATCGCGGACTCGCGCTCGAGGTCGATCTTTCTTAACACCATCCTAAAATGCCCTATCGCGCCCCGGTCCCGGCAGTGGTGGTTGTGTGTGCAATAGTGTAGTGCTAAATCATTAAAACATGCGCAAAAAAATTATAAACAATCAATTGGAACCTGCAAGAACAAATAACACCCATCATTGGGCTCATACCAAGTCCTTGCCGCCAAATAAAAATTATTTTGAACAGGGGTATAAAAATTGGCTTAAGTCCACTTTTAAAAAACAAGTCCCCAGTGGAGTTGCCATCTGTCATGACCGACCTCCCGAGCCTTTTAGAATAACGTGTTAAAAACAAGGGGGCTCGCCTCGGTACATGCTAAGTTTAGGTTTGGGACTCAACTCGGGCCTCCCAAGCCCATACCATATCGCGACTTAAGGTTTAAGTTTTTAACATGTGAGTGATTAACATGCAGGAGTCGCCACTAATCAATTTGGGGTAGGCTGATTAGGAACCTAAATAGGATGACGGAGAATCACCCTATTCCTACGAACTAGAGATTAGCTGAATTCGGGGACTTGGTTACATTAGTTGGATAACTAATAACCTTTCGGTACCATTTTACCCCTCATTCATTTTTTGAAAATATTTATCGTGCAATTTGGATTAATTTTAGGACCTTTCTCCTAACATGTGAGGTGATCAAACGAGTGCATAATCGAAATGATCGCTAGTCAGAACACAAGTCATGCAGCCCTAGGGTTCTAATCCTAAGTAAGCCGGATGACATTCAACATTCTAATAGATTCATGCAATTGTATTAAAACATGCATACTAACTACACTACGGTAATTAAAAAACATGCAACATGCTATCGTGCAATTCAAACTTATTTAATTTAAATAAAACTACAACATGCATAATTAACATTCATATAAGTCATAATTAAATTTTTTAAAAAAAAAATTTAAATTTTTTTTTTTTTTTTCAAAAAAATCGAGATAAAAAACAAAATAAAAAGAAATATAAACATTTTAAGAAATTTTTAATTTAATTTTTTTTTAAGTTTTTTTTTTTAAAATTTTTTTAAATTTTTTTAAAAAATAAATAATGCGGAAAAGGAAATAAAAAGAAAAGAAATTTTTTTTTTAAAAAAATATATATATATATAAAAAAAAGGGAAAATAAAAAAGAAATAAAAACCATTTTTTTTAAAGTTTTTTTTTTGTAATTTTTGTAATTTTTTAAAAATTTTTAAATTTTTTTTAAATAAAATAAAAGAAAATAAAAAAAGAAAATCTGGTCGGGCCGGGCCGGATCCGGTCGAACCGGTCCGACCCGGGTCAACGGATCCGATCCGGGCGTTGACCCGGGTCGGATCCATCGATCCGGGTCGGGTCGGGGATCGACCGAGTCAACGGATCCGACCCAGGCGTTGACCCGGCCTGACCGCTGATCGGGCCGATCTAACCCGACCAATAGACCCTGGGGAGAGGCGGCCGGGGCGAGGCTAAAATTGGCCGTCACGGCCGACCTGCATCGGCCGCCGCCTCACCGACTCCCCGACACCCATGACCATCCTCTCCACCCCTCGGCCTGTCGTCCGATCACCGATTCACGGCCCGGCGACCAACACAAAACCGCTTCATTGAGGAATATAGTCGAACAATTGGGGCGCGGTGAGAAACATGATTCGGCCTCCTCCCGTGAGACAATCGGCTCGGGGACTTACCTTGCCTATGACGGTGACCTACGATCGGTGAGGACGGCCCGGTATGGGCCGGGAATCGCGCCACAAGGGCCGGTAGCAGGTCCCGGCAAAATCGGAACAAAAGCGAGAGCGAGAGGCTGACTGGCGGGTAGGGAGGCTCACTTGGTCGTGGCCCGTCAGAGAGGACTTGGCTGCTTTCGAAGGAAGCGTGACAGCCTTGTTGAGGACACAAAACACTACTCCTCCTCTTTCTCTCTCTATTACTCTGTTTCCCTCACTCTCTCTCTGTTCTGTTCTCTCTCTCTCACCGGTCTCCAGGAGCCTCGGCTTCCTCCACCGGCTTGACGGGGGTGCTATTTTTTGCTCAGTGAGGGCCTTACTCACGCTCACTCTCTCAATTTTTTCTCTCTCTTCTCTCTCAATCTCTCTCTGCTCTCTCTTTTCTCTCTAGGTCTCTCAATCTACATTTTCCCGACCGGGATGACGACGAGGAGGAGCGGGGCCATTGCATCATCGCCGGGTCGCAAGGGTGGGAGAACAGAGGAGGGAAGCCGGGACTGGAGGGAGAAGGAGAAGGAAGAGAGGTCGGCTCGGGCCGGGCCTAAGGGGGGAGAGGAGAAAGGAGAAGTCAATGGGCCTACCAAGGAAAAAGAAAAGGAAAAGAGGAGGAGGAGGGTCGGGGCCAGGGGGAAGCCGGGCTACAAGCAGGGGGGAAGTCGGGTCAAGGCGGAGGAGAGGAAAAGAAAGGAGGAGAGGAGGAGGTTTGGGCCAGGGCTTTGGCCCATGGGCCAGCCCGATTTTTTTTTTTTTTTTTTAATAATAAATTTAAAATAGATTATTATTATTATTATTTATTATTATTATTTTAAATTTTAATTAACATTTTAATAGACCCTATTAACACAAATATGCCTAATTTCTATATGCAATGCACTTAAATAGAAATATTTTTTGTTTTAGGAATTAAAAAAATTAATTCCTAAATTTTGCATAATTAATTTTGGGCAAACTAAAAATAGGTGTCAACAAAATCCGTAGGATTCTGAAATGGAAGCGATAATAAACCATGGAGAAAAAGCAGAAGAAAACAATGATGATACCAATGGTGATAGAGACTCATCAATAGAGCACAAAAAAATTGCAGAACTGCTATCGAAAAGTTGTTCCATTTTTTTTCGCGTTAGTTTCTTTTTCACAACTGTAACTGCTGCGGAAAAGTTGTACTAGATAGTCACGTATTTTGACTCGTATTCTATTCTAGATCTTAATGCTTCAAACTCTTCTTCATCTCGAGCAACAAGAGAATGCTCAAGAACCACGTTTGAACGACAAAAAAAATCCAAGTGTGGAAGGATGCAATAACCAAAAGCGCTAGCAACTCTTATAACAAGATAATGAACCTTTGTGGTTAATATAAAGGACTAATACAATTCGCCAGTTAGGTTTTGTGACCAAGATGAATGCTCGAACCTATGACAGCATCTTCAATTAGACAAAAGAGTTAGATCATAATTGTTTGTATAGGTGCCAAATGGGTAGGTCCTTCAATTTCCAAATTGTTCTCGATTCAAATAGTTTGCTTTCCCTGTAAGCTTAGCCTAGAAGATTCAGTCTGCCATGGAGAAGACGGTTGACAGGGTTGATAGCCGGTCCTTGTTTCGCAAAATAGGGTTTCTCAACGTGAAGCCGAGCAAGAGAAGGGCAATGATGGACAAAAAAAGGGTTGCACCGGAAGGACCCGACCCTCAACATCACTAAATACCTCCAACTTTTTCCTAGAATGGGACGAAGATCCTCTGTCTCCATATCATGCCTTTAATGATTTCTCAACAACTTCAACTGTTAATGTACTGAACCACAACTTTTAAAAATAAATTGCATCCGTATGGATTAGCTTCGAAAATATGGAGATACCATATGGGGACATGGATGATAATAGAGAGTCCGCTGCAGCTCTCATGGCATGGCTTGATGAAGCTGCTGAGAGCTGAAATTCAATGACTTCGATCTACTTACGGTTGCTAAGCTTTACTTAATTTCATGTTGAATTGATATTGTCCGAGTGACTGATCTTGTTAGTGAAGTTGATAATGCAAGAGCAAATTACAGTGCAAAAGTAACGTATCCAGAATATATTCAGAAATTCACATGAACAGATTTTCGGTTTATTATCATTAAAATTCCAGCATTGGGAGAAATAGTTATCCAAACATGCTTAATTATGGTGATTGCATCTTTCTGCACTTCGATTTTTTTGTCACTAAAAATATGATTCTCGAGCTTCATTTTTAGAGCTCGAGATTAGGAAGAGTTTTAAGCATTAAGATCTAGAACAAAATAAGTGACAATTCGTGATTATCTGGTACAAATTTTTCATAAGAGTTCCAGTTGTGAATAAGAAGCCCGTGCGGAAGAAAATGGGACAACTTTTTCATAGCAGTTCTGCAATTTTCTTTTCTTGTAAACTATTGATGAATCTCGATTGGTGTTGGTAACATCATTGTTTTCCGATCAAGAATAAGGGTGTCTTGCTCGGGGAATTATGAAAACAGGTACTTCTAGGGCACTTTGCAAATTCTTCAATAGTTCTCCCGTTATGAGCCTGTTTATCTAGCGAAAGCAACTTAATAAGCCTCCTCCTGAGGTCATTGATAAAGGAGTTGGTCAAATTGTTGGGAAACAATTAAATCTCAGCATCGAGCTTAGGTAGTTGGCCATGATGGAGCTTTGTTGCCACGCACACATTAACTTGCAGATCATGCACTAGCATCGAGCTAGTTGGCCATGATGAAGCTTGTCGCAGCACATTGGTTCTATCTTGTCGCTGTGCACAAGGCTCGTCGATGCAAAGGAGCTCCAGGGGAGGTGCCTCCGCCAAATCTTGTGTCACCCTCAATGTCTCAGCTAGATCCCGATAACGACGACAAAACCTCTAACAAGATGTCACATACAATATCGAGACTTCATCGAGATAGAGAGAGAGAGAGAGAGAGAGGATAGCGATCGAGTCATAGCAGTTGAGGTAGATGATAAGAGTGATAGAGGGACGGACGGCGAGAATGGTTGGATGGTCTAGTGTTTAGCTTTGGACTGGATGTGGGCGAGGAACCAATGGAGTGGACAAGTATCAACGTTTAGTGAGCAAGTTTGGAGATTTAGATTACCAAATATGACTATGGATCCCATCCAATGTACTTATAGATCCATTGATGAGGTCGGTCTCCACATGAGGTACAGAAGTACTGTGATCCACATTTATTGATGTACAAGCACTTATATCATAAATATTCGGAAACTAGGCATCATAGTTGACCGAAATAACTGTCCTCTACAAAAGACTAGACCATGACAGATCATGAAGACAGTGTTAGTATTATCCAAACCCTAATACAAAGAAGCAAATTGACCCAAGCTATAACAAAAGTCTTTTTCAGTTTTCAAAAGATTTGAGGGGATTGCTTGGATCAATATCACTAATCAAGGGGAGATCAACTGGCAAGCTTTCCAAGCTCAAGCCCACATCCCTCAGCTTCATGATCACTTCATCAAACACAATCCTATTCCCACCCTGTGTAAGGTGTAGACCATCCCTGCATTTTTTGTTTGCAAAAAAAGTACATAAAAATACGAACTAACAATTACATAAAAAGGCCTTACCAAAAAAAAAAAAAAAAACAATTACATAAAAGACGGGTGCATAATATTATTTACTCAAGGCAGATATCGGGTCAATGAGAATATATTGAGTAATCACTTCAAACTCGGCATATTGTACGATTGTCACCAGTCCAACGTCTTTCGAGAAATAAAAGCCTAATTCTTTCTGGAAGCAGGCAATCTGCCGACTAGAACAACATAATCAGCAAATTAAACCTAAAAATTGATTTAGATTTACATGGACACCCTCTCTCTTCAATTAAAGTAAAATCTACACTCTCTGGAGAAGAGTCAATTATATCCGTAATTTTTTTTTCAGCGCATATGCAGTATGTTTACACTTTAGAAGAATAGAAAGAAATCACCATGATAAGAGCAATTAACAGTTTCTGCCGTCACCATATAGAATTTTGAACCACCGGAATGTCGCAAGAATGTGGCCACAACATGCGAAATTGCATTCTAATTCTTTGACTGAAATAGATATGTTGTGTACACTAGTATAGTACCTTAGACAGGCCTTTCCCCAATCTGGGAACCGTTGCATTTTGGTCCAGAGATCGACAACTGGAAACCCACATTCCACTGCTACAGAAACACAAGCTTTAGCATACGCACCGGCAGCTTCATTAGTTCTTTCAGGCATACCCATCGGATTCTCGACATAAGGAAATCTGCATCACCATTGAATTCTACTCAAAAGCTCTCTCCATCATAAGCTACTTCTAGATAAGTCAAATCACCAAATTCAGCAAATGGACATATGTCACCGCACAACACCAGTAATGACCCAAAGGCAAAAGTAGTATTAGTACACAACATCAGTAAGTGCATGAGAAGCATTGAAACTTTAGATGCCAAAGAATACGTACTTGAGGCGAGCATCTTCATCGATTGGAGGAGGAGAGATGAGAAGAATCTGAGTCTCGGGCCATCGCTTCTGAAAATTGGTAAACGAAAGAGATCATGAAACTGAGGAGAATATCAGGAACACAATTACATGATGCTTAGCTTATTCCATTTACAATTAATAAAAACGAAACAAAACTTAGGATCAGGGAATTCTACTTGATTACGTCTCTTAGAGACTAACAAACTTGGTCCATGGATCTTCATTTTAGATAATATTTATGGTGTAGGAAGCTTCGAATTCAGTTTAATACTTCTGCAACTGCAGAAGCCAGTTCACACAACAGATTGAAGGGGAAAGCATAACAGCCATTGAGCAAATTATGACCATGAATACATGATCCCTCCTAGGTCATCTTTGGATGAAGCATATGGGGATTAGGGTTTTCAGATCAACAAGCTCTAAAAAACTTATTCACTTAAGAAGCCCATATATATATTTATGTAATTATGTATGCATATTTTGTAGCTTTAATCATGCTAATACTGCACATTCGCAGTTCCTTGCTTGAGTAGCCATTTAAGAGTGATAAGATGATCACAATACATCTGTCAGTCCCAGGCTTCATTACTTTATCAATGGAAAACAAATACTTAAGTGTCCTTGAAGACTGTAACCAAACATCACCTGCTATTATTTGAATTGTATAAAGTGCACATTTAAATTACATGGCATGAGAAGTTTGATTAGCCATGCCTAATAAAAAAATTAAACTTGATGTTTTTTAATCCTAAGAAATCATCAATCATATAACTGTAGATCTTTTAATCTATCGGGACAGTGACTTCAAATATGTAAAATTAACCTAATTGTAAAAGACTGAATGGCCAAGCACTGAAATAACAATTGCTATGAAGCTGCTAGTAGAATGGGAACCCAGTAACACTGACCAACTCAAATCAGACCACCATGTTTCAGAACAAGAGAAGTTATATTGCGCTTCTTGAGAAAAGTGGCCGTCAGAATCAATCAAATACAAGATAACAACATCACCAAGACGACACTGATATGGTTAGACTTAGAGTGTGTAAAATACTTCCTGGCCATGACCACCGTGTCATCGAGGGACAAAGACAATTTCACGGTTTCTCTGTTCTAAAAACCATACCAACTCGCTAATGTAGGGATGGCAATGGGGTTTTCCCCGGCGCCTCAAAAGAGTAGCCCGGCACACACCCCGTGCGGGATGATCTGTTGACGTGGGCAAGGCGAGGAGCATGAAACAACTTCAAAGGAACGAGATATTAAGAGATGCTGTTAGCAAATATATCTGTTAAATTCTAGATGAGGTCAGAGAGATATATAGTGAATGAAACTTAGTAATGACATTATAGCTCATGACGAAAGACACAGCCAAAAAAAGAGAGCTAGAAAATGTGGACAATGCCGAGAAGGAAGAGCGGGGCGGGACCGTGGGGAGATTCTATTCCCACCCCATGCCTCGCGTGGGCAGCGATTTCGTCCCCCGTCTTGCCCCCACACCACCCTACGGGCGGGGATTTTTCGCCATCCCTAAGGCACTATGAGTCATTATTGTAAACACCAAAATCGTGGGTCCATTGACATCATAAAGCTCATCAACACCGAGCCTATAGAAGGAGTCAAATAATTAAATCAACAAAAGGAACCACGCTCATGATCCTAAGCATGCAATTCTTTTGATAAGAAAAGATCTCGTGATAGGCTGGACCATCCAACTACACTAATTGCGATGCGATGCAATCTCTCGACTTTTTGTCAAAAGGGAGGGCAGTGAGAGTGACAGGCGCTTGCTCTCGCACTCGAGCTTGATCTCACCACCAAAAGATGAATCGAGCCCCATTTTCATAGAAGCAGAGGGTGCGTGGGAAACATCAATAGCGACAACTGGGCCTCGCGCACCCAGAGTCTTTTTGGCACCATCCCTTTTTATATAAATTAGAAAAACCATTGCACGCGTTCAAAAACATCGAATGATTTGAACCTGATAAATCTCATTAGACTTATCACGTCATGTTTATCGAAATGATCTCGAGATGCATTCACCCGAACCATATATATGCTAACAAATTTTTTGATCCATGATCTTTACTAGAAAGTCCAAACCCAAAATTTAAACCGTTGTCAAACGATGCAGGACTATATTTCAACACCCATCTTACGTGCAAAGCCAGATTTGGCGCTGCACCTAGAATTTGACTAATTTGACTAATAGGGGTGGATACACATAAGTGAAGGGAATAGCACTAACTCTCATACCATTTTAGAAAGTCCAACAAAAATACTTAAGTTGATAGGTGGAAAGAAACTACATAAATCTATAAAACTTGTAAGACCTGTTTTTAACGATCTTGGTCTGCTCACATCTTTCTTTTCCTAGACCAACCGCTAAAACTCGGGGATGCATTCACTAAGATGCTTATGGGTACTCCCGACCTACGTTAACCCACCCCGTATGAGCCGCATGCGAGCATTAGTCATAAATAACACCTCCCCCAGTTATGGCCGCTGTAGTTTTTGGGTGGACTTTTTTGGTTTTTTTCTTTTGGGATTAATTTTGGGTGGAGGTGTCAGAAAGAAGAAAGAAGGTGGAAAGGTGAGGCATTCCACTTTCACTTTGTAGTGGGATTTTTACGTAAAATGGAAGTCAAGGAAACGGGTAGAAGAAAACGATAGGAATTAGGTTGAGCCCAACAGTTTTCAATCTCTACAAATTTAAGATAAGATACAAGAATGATATTCTTATTAGTCAGTTTCAAGTTTATCATTTTTTCGTCGATAGTTTCTAGAACGACGAGAATTTGAGGACTTATAATAATTTAACAACCTCAGTTTTTTTACTGTTCCAAGCATCCCTAATCCATCGTCCCCTCATCCAAACACATCAGATGCATGGATGATATTTGGACTTTAAACCCATTTTGATTTTTAGAAAGAAGTCATACAACAAAGTTAAAAAGGAATGGATTCAAAAAATAATGTGCCGAACTATAAATAACTGCTAAAATAACTTGAGCATGCTCAAGCATCTAAGCGAGTTGGCTATATCCCTTTACAAATGAATTTTGTGAAGAATTATAGTTTGTATGGTTTTTAGGAAATTCAAAATTGCCAACAATAATGTTGTCTACATGTGCACCATACTCTAGGAATAGTAGCCTTAAAAATATTAAAACATACGTCGTCAGTCTTATAATATAAGTTTTATTTTATCTTTTTATATAGAAGTCACTCCCTCCAACCAGTCACTTCTCTTGTCCCTACCTGCACCATCCACTTCATCACACCGTAGTCTCTTCGTATGCGACTGATGCCACTTAATTAAACTTATTAGGAACAACGAGGCCAAGTGGGTATGTGCGTGCAACGACAACTATAGAGGGCAAGAAAATTCACAGAGATGGTAACGTACCTTGAAAGTGGAGATGATGGAGTGGAGGTTTTGCTTGTATTCATGGAGGGGCACGTGCTGGAAGGCGGAGCACCGATCTGGGAGGCAAGCGTCGTTCGCCCCGAAGAAGATGGTGATCACGAGCGGCGCGTCGTCGCTGCCGTCTGCCGCCGGGAAAACCTTGTCCAGCACCTTCAGAGCCCACCTCGTGTTGTAGCCACTGTACCCTCTCAGCACCACATCCGCCTAAGTGATCCACATTCAACTTAGGGTTAATCAATCTAAATCACTCAATATAAACTTCCAAAATAAAAGAATAAAGAACTAAATCAGTATATATCACAATCAAATATGAGGCCACGACACTCGAAGGAAGCGTTTTTCCAAGACAAGCGAGACAATAACAACAGTTACGTCACGATTTAAATTCATTTTATCTTTCTTCTCGAAAAAGACGAAAAACCCAGACGAGGAAACTGTTACCGTCCGAGAGAAATGGTGGGCAAGCAAAGCGCCCCAACCACCGCCGCCGAAGGACTCTTCGGTGATGGAGTCGCCAAAGATATAAATCTTGGGTCTCATCTTTTCTTTCTTCTTCCTTCTTCTCTGCCGGAAATGGACTGCGTTGGCTATTTCAAATGGAGGAGTTACTGCAATTTACTTCACGAAGCAGCACAGCTGAGGAACCTGCAGAATCGATAACAATCGGCAATCGGATCCTGCAACGCGATCCTCGCATTTAATTCTGACGCGTGAGATGGTGAGAGACGCAACCAGCTGAATCAAAGCCCTCGGACCTCGGACACGGACCTGACGATGTGAAAAGTAACCTCTGTTTAGCTTCGCATCAATGAAAGCCTCCCGCCTCGTTATTAATTGAACGCCACAGGGTTGGCACTTACTACTAGCAGTAGAGCCCCAGAGAGAGAGAGAGAGAGAGAGAGAGAGAGAGAGAGGGTTTGAATGTTGAAGGCCTGGTGAGACTGAGAATGGGCCAATGGCTGCACCATAAAATATCTTCGTTTACGTTATCCTCCCGTAAAGAAATCTTCTCTTTCGCTAGTACACACATTGGCCCCGGAGGATTAGAAGAATTACGTCACTGCCATTCTTGACCCACTTAACACTGTAACTGTGATCTCGCGTACCCGTGATGGACTTCATGTCCTAGAAAGAAAGTGGAATAGAGATTAGAAGGAAGATGTGTGAGCTGGAGCACAAAAATTGGAGTATGATGAAGTATATTTATGGAGATTAGAAATTTCCTTGTTAGAAAATATCATTAGAGATATTATTAGATATTGGGGATCTTATTTAATATTTTGTGATTTCCTAAGATAGCTAAATTCCTTTCCTATGTATATTGTTCGGGTGTAAATATCCTCTTTTAACAACTTGTAAAGTTAAGCCAATTGAGTAAAGATGTAGTCTTTATTGATTCTTTTTTTCTCTCTCTCTTGAAAATCCTAAAATAATTAAATGGTATCAGAGCCACCAAGAGAGAAGGAATTAAATCAAACCTTAGCATTTTCTTCCTAATTTAGCCTTTTCCTCGTTTATGCTTTCTTTAGTTGTCTTATCTTTAGTAACTTCCCAATTTTGTCAACACTCAACAATGCTTATTCATTGTGATACTCTCTTCTAATTGGGAGCATCACCAACCAGCGAAGTGGCCATCCAATATCCAAGTAGTTGTGAGCACCGCGGAGTCGAGCACACCTTCATTGAGCAATGCCGTGGGGTACTGCGACATCCCAAAATGTGAACGAATGGATGGTGGCGACGAGACATTCATCGATGGAAGTTGGGAAGTGTCAATTTTGAAAAGTTTGGAAATCACTACATCATCACCGTTGCCATCACTATTTTCACCACCGCCACACTAGCCACCGCGCAACCCGCCCCTTGCCGCGCCATCACCGCCGGGACACCAGCCGCTAACATCCCTATCCACTTCTGCCGCTGGTCACCTCCTTTTCATTTTCCAACCTCCACGCCAACATCACCATACATGCCACCATCAGCCACATAACTTCATCTTTTCATGCCACCACTTGACACCTAGCTCTCCCATGCTCACTCATAACCGTTTTCTCTTCCCCTTGAGCCACCTTGCCACTCCCTCTTCTTTCCTCTTGCCACCTTGCAGCCCATTGACCACCGTTGCTCTTCTTCCTTCTTGCCACCTGCTCATGCCGCTGCCTTCCCCACGTTGCACCCGGTCGCCCACATTCTCGAACGCTCACAGGGAACTAGCAACTTTCTTTCTTCCTTTCCTTCGATTTTCTTCATCTCGGGCAACACTCGCACTCCCGGTCACTCACCACTCACGCTCACTCGCTCGGCCAACGTTTGTACCGCACGGATGCGCGTCACTCCGCCCGCAAGAACGCCGGTCGATCGACAAAGATTCACGGGAATTCGAGTATCAATAGGCAAGTGAATGTTTTCTAATCTCTGCTGTATAAATCCGTTATTGCTCGACGTGGTCCTTGTATGTGCATCTTTCAGTTTGAACTTGAGTAGGCGCGGCCTTGCATGTGTAATTTTCGGTTTGAATGGTGATTTCATGCATTATTCGTGGATTCAAGTTGTGAATTAAACTTATTTTGCTGAATCTTGATGGAAATGGATGGTGCACGTGGAGGTTAGCTTCTGGTTTGGGGGCTTCTTGAACAAAAATTCGTGCGGTTCTAGTTTTGGGTTGCTTCTTGAACTTTTGCTTTGATTTTCAGAATCGGTACTGCTGGACCTTTACTGTTTTATATTTTATAGATCTTTTGGGTTGAATTTTGGGAAAATTTCTTCATGAAAGTTGCTCAAAATATCTTGTAGTATAACATAATTTAAATTCATATTTTTTTGAGTTCAAATGGGTTGCACAAATACCCTATTTCTCACTGTGTTAAATCTGTCCAGTACGGTAAAATCAGTGACCTTTATGTCTTCTCGAATTTTTATAAAACTTTTCAGTTCGAAATTGGGCATACTTCCTTCACAAAAGTTGTTAAAGAAATCCATTTCTACAATGTATAAAAATTTCCAAGTGTTTCGAAAATTTTTGGTTTGTGAAACGAGTATTTCTTGTAGTTCAATCATTCTGTTCCAGCGGACCAGTTTGGGTCTGACTCTGAGCTAATAAATGAGGCATTTACAAAAAATATTTAGACTTCTAGTCCCTATGAAAAATGTTTATCAAGGTATCTTCTGTGACATATCCAAAATTTAAAATTTTTGGAGTTCATATAATAGTTATTTAAATCAGATTTAAAAAAAACGGTGCAAAGCTGCCCAGTTTTACCTTTTTGCAATTATTCACTATTTCTTAAGTGAAAACGTTGGATCTTGATTTGATGTCTTCTGGAGATGTAATGTAGACACTCTAAGCTTTCTGGTGAGATGTTTCCTTTGCATTAGCAATTGCAAATGATATTTCTAAATTGCTGCAATGTATACGCTGAGACATGTGGAATTGTAAGTGTGATTGTTCCGTTGGTTCCCATGACGACGATGCCCCAGAGTTGGGATGCCTGGAGGGGTAACTGGGTTCCTCCGAATGCCTGGGGGTAACTAGTGTCCCCAGATGTCCTTGCGATACCATGGTGGGTGCGAGATGCCCGGGGGTAATTGGGTTCCCCAGAGGATGTTGCAGCCTGAGTTATTAAATCAAAAGTGATAATTTGTATTTCTATGTTTCAATTGCATTTCTGGTTCACTTGTACTAGGGTCATCCTTTTTATGCTAACTTACTACTTTGGTTTTGAAGAAGGTACTCAGACAAGTTGATTTTAAAAATGATTTTATATATTTTATGTTTGGAGTTTTCCTCGCATGTGCAGTGATAGGTTTATATAGTATAGATTAGTAAACATTTTACTTGTTGAGTTTATGCTCACTAGTCGTCGACTATCCTCTTTCATATTAGTAGCCATGCCGATCCTGCCTACCTCCACCTCGATTAGCTATGGTGTCCCTGTCGATTTCTCTAGTCGTGTTACTAAGTTTGTGGATCCTGATTTCTGGAGGATGGTGGAGTAGCATTTTTGGAGACCGGGTAGTGATTTTTGGACATACGGTGGGTGATGGATAGGCAACATTATACATATGTGCTTACAAGTTGGGAGGATATGACTGACGGAACTTTTGGTGTAGTCAGGGGCGGCAAGACCCTTTTTGTTTCCCCAATGTACCCCGACCTATGTCTCCTAAGTACATAAATAAGAAATGAAAATGAGATCGCTACGTTTATATTTTCCACGTGTCCCTTTAAATTTTACATGTCTCAGGCTATTCTTTGATTTTACACGCTTCCACATGCATAAAAAGTGAAAGAATACATTAACAGCATTAGAGGTGATGTTAGAGGTGATGTGTTGGGGCTGTCCCAAGTGATGTCATCAAGTATCTAGGTAGCCGTGAGCATTGGAGTCTAGGTAGCTGTGAGCGTTGGAGTCAAGCACGCCTTCATCGAATAGCCAAAGATGAGCACTGTGAGGTGATGCAGATTAGTTTGCTACAATTCAAGTTGGTTTTCACGCAATTCTATCAATGTTGTATGAGAAATATGTCAACTTTCTAAGCATGTGTTGCTTTAGCGCTTGTCGTTTAGTGTAAGGTCCGGCTTACACGTCGCATGATCATAGACTTTCGAAGAAAGTTGCACTAGTCATATGCAAGTTGGGTGCTATAGCTTGAGGGTGAGTGATGAAGTATATTTATGGAGATTGGAGATTTCCTTGTTAGAGAATTTCGCTAAGAGGTATTATTAGATATTAGGGATCTTATTTAATATTTCATGATTCTCTAAGATAGTTAATTTCTTTTCCTATGTATATTATTCACGTATAAATACCCTCCTTTAATAACTTGTAAAGTTAAGCCAATTGAGTAAAAATATAGTCTCTATTGATTCTCTTTTTCCTCTCTCTTGAAGATCCTAGAATATTTACAAAGGCTTTTCATAAGTTGTCCTACAAATGGATATGGAAAAGGAAAAAGTTGGATGATGAGTCTCTATCTTTTTGGCACGTGCTCATCAAGTAGTTTGATCCGTAGGATACACATTTGTATTACGATTAATACCACGAAAAATCCCAAAATGATACACCCATGACAAATTTACCCCAAACTAATTTTTTGACCATCAAAAACTTTAAATTAGTACACCTATGACAAATTAGTTTCCGTTCAATTTTATTATCAAATTGTTGAGTTTGATGACACGTAACAGTTGACGAATATATCAATTTGGGGTTTTACCCCTTCGTTTGTCATAGTTATACCATTTTTGTGATTTTTCGTGATATTAATCCAATTTATCGGAGGGTAAATTTGTCATAAGTGTACCAGTTTGGAGTTTTTGTGGTCTAAAAATAGTTTAGAATATATTTTTCACAAATATACTAGTTTGGGGTTTTTGTTCATCAACAAATTTGTTTGGAATAAAATTATCACAAGTATGCTAGTTTGAGATTTTTCATGGTATTAGTGTGACGCCCCGACCTCGGGGTCATATAACCGTGACGTCCCATTCATTATTATCTTTATTTACACACACGCGGAAGCATACTCGGGACGATCACAACAAAAAGCACAACCAGCAGGATATAAAAGAACAGCATCATGAACAAACCTTATATTTACAAAGCATGCAAACACGTTTTAACAAGCCCTTCGGGCCATGGCAACAACACATATTTTCATAGCCATTTACACAATAATAGCAATTGGCTCGGGTATCCTAAGCCCACTACTTCTGGTTCACGGCTCCTCGCTTTTCCCCGAACTCCAACATGGCTCAAACTCCCCCTGTCGCTGCCGTCCGTTCGACCATCCCGTGGACCTGAGGGGGGGAAATGGGAGATGAGTCGGGGAGACTCAGCAAGTGAAAATACTAATATCAAGCGAAGATATATCGATCGCCGTTAACATGAGTCGGCCCTTACCGCACTCGCATCAATGGCAGATCAATAGCAAAGTTCATACAACATAACATCAAGCATGGTTATAACATGCGCACCTTGCCTTTCAAGTCTCGATTCTACCGCCAAAACAAACTTCAAACACGAAACATGATTAAATCAAGAAATGAACCAATCACAACCAACCAAATGACCGAGAAACGGTCCAAGCAAACCGTGTCATAACGTATCACAACTTCCTTTCCCGATATTAGGAAGTTTACTTACCCTAAACGAAACCAGAACTAGAGAGTAGAAAATGGATGGAAAAGACAACGGCCTCGGGATCTCGGCAACTCACGGTGTCGACCCCTTTCTTTTCTTTCCCTTGGCTTTCTCTCTTTCAGTTTTCTCTCTCTCTTTCTCTTTCTCTCTATCTCGGCACTCTCTCTCTCTATTTTTCTCTCCCCTTGGCCGAATGGCCTTCTTTCTATTTATAGGGAGGCGAAACTTGAGGCCTAAGTTTGGATGAGGTAAGCGCGCGTGTCATCGGGTGCGTGAGGTAAGCGCACGTGTCATCCAATTATTAACAGCCTAAGTCCAAAAATCATGATGGTGGTGCCTCAAAGTCAAAAGTCATGATGGCTTGTCATCATGACGGAGGCCTTAAAGTCTTCATTCATTTATTGCGAGTCATGATGAAGGGCCCTAAAGTCCAAGCAATTAATACAAGCCATGATGGTGGGGCATCAAAGTCCAACTTTAATAAATAAGGGTCATAATGAAGCTTGGAGGATAAGTTTTGACTTGATCAAGGCCTTATCCTCTAGATTTTTCTAACAATTTTCCGACCGTGGACTCCTTAGAACCTTCTAACTTTACTGAATTCTCACGCAAATGACTCGGGCCAATCAGATCACACGAAATATATCAATTGACACAAAAATCACAACCCGTGCCATACTTAATCACAAGATTTTTCGAAGGTTTTCCGCAATAAACACACATAATAATTCCATCCAACCCGAGGTTCAGCGCGGATATGTCCTCAAATACCCACAAAAGACCTCAAGTCGTGATTCTAACGTTTTTCATATAACAATCGATAAATATTTGAAATCTGACAAAACCGAATAGTTTTGCACTGTTCACGAAATCGGGCTTGAAAATATAGTAAATGGACTCCGAAAATTCTCAAATTCGGATATGTCATAAACGAAGTTTTAACAAACATTTTTCATGAAGAACACAAAATCTAATTCTCTCTATAAACACCATTTTCAATCACTCAAAAACAGACTAAAAATAGTTCGCTAGAACAGAATATTTGCTTCTCAATTTAAGCTCTATCCAAAATCCAAATCATCTCAGAAAATTTTCAAATTTGTACACGTTATAGAAAATGAAGTTCTCAACAACTTTTGTGAAGGAAATTTTTCCAAAATCAGCCCACAAAAACTTGTAGAAAATCAAGACAGTGTGAATATCACCGAAATACCCATTCTGGGCAGTTTCACACGGTCCGAAAATTAGGCCATCGTACTACTCGTATCAATTCCAAAAATTCTGAAATTAAATCATGTAAAACTTCAAAATGTTTGGAACAATTTTCCAGAAGAAAACGTTGGGAAATTCGGATCATAAAAGTCTCCTAAAAAATAACAAAACGAAAGGGTACAAGTGATCCGAAAACTAGGTTTTCCAAAACAAGAGAAAACAATTTAGTTCTTATTGGAAAACCACCAAACTTAACCCATAGCCATTTCCTAGGGACTGAAATTGAGGATATTACAGTTTACCTGCAGCTTCCTAGGCCCAAAAATCGGGATGTGACAATTAGCCTCTCGTATTAATTGCAACATCATCAACTCCATCAAAGTCCAAATCATCGGACAACAGCCTGCTCCGAGGGTTGCCTATAGACATTCGTGATCACTAAAACAGAAAATAGGACCTTAAAGATCACATAGAATGCATAGCTGCAGGACAGTGTCCGGTCTTGATTGCAATCGTGTCCCTGTGTTCCTCCCAATTATAACGTCTACTTTCATGTAATGCAACGTTTCTTATTACATCTAACATTTTTTCTTGTCTACATGCTGATTAAGGTGAGTGCGCACTAATGAGGATGCTAGTTGAGCGCTCCCTACATTAAAATCTTCCAGTTGGGTTGACCTTTATCTTTCTCTTTGTTGCTCGAATGATGATGACCAAGCTTAAAAGAAATTGCTGAGCCCGCCCATGCGAGTCCAGTTATTTTCTAAGCCCTCTCATTTTGTGGACGAGCTGCGCAGCATCAATGTATCTATTATGTGCTGAATGAGATGGAAACATCTTGACCCAATCTATGTGTTTAATAGAAAGAAAAAAAAAAAAAATTGAAAACAAAAAAAGCAAAAATGACGTTTCATTCACAAACTACCGACCGTGCCATGTAGTACCGCTAGCGATGGCTAGACCGTTATGTTAGCAATTTCCGGTGATAATCAGCCAGAAGGACTATAATAGAAAATTATCAAAAATTTAGGACTAAATTGGTAAAATTAAAATGTTTAAGACTAATTTGGTAACTTTTCCTTGTTACATACATGATGTCTTCTTTTTCATTAGTCAAGCATATCAATTATCGTCTGTCAATCAGCAACCCAACAACGGGAGAGATTAAACCAAATGGAATCATCTACACATGTGATTCCTTGTCACTATCATTCATTTACTTTAGTGCACAAAGCTACATTAGCATTCTATTTAACATATCTGCTATCAAATATTCCATCAATGTCACATTCCTTGAGCTTAATCCTGTCAAATTCTTAAGTGCCAATACAATTATTCAATGTTCTCAAGTCTTTTGGGGTTTGTTTGGAATCATACATTGGCCTTCAATTTCCATCCTCTACAATAATCTTCTTCTTTTTTAAAGGAAAGCGTTTCTAATTTCTTTGTCTTATCTTCCTTTTTTTATTCCTATTCTTCTACGGAAAATATTTGAAAAAGTCTTAAACCTATTGAATTTTCACCAATGCAATCATAAACCTTTCAATTTTATCAAGTTTTTTTGGTCAATTTTTCCAATTGAGTTATAAATATTTTCATCTTTTGTTAATTGAGTCCATCCAACTACTTTTGATCGGAAATTATTGACGTGGACGTCAACCTTCCTATGTGGCACGATCGATGCTAACATGGATATTTTTTAAATTTTTTTTAAATTTTCGGATTTTTCTTTCTTATCCTATTCTTTTTGCCAATGGCTGATGAATGGCCACCAGGCCACAGGCGGTGGCCGACAAGGCCGACCCTCACTAAGGCCACGACAGCCTCACTAAGCATAGCCTTGGCCCATGCGACGTCGAGCGAGATGGGTGAGGGTTAACCTCGCTAGGCCTCACCTAGGTGAAGGTGAAGGCACGCCAGTTGAAGAGCAAGGCCGTCATGGCCTGGGCGAGGGCGACCCTCGTCCACTTGCCTCGCCCGATGTCATTGAGCAAGGCAACGCCTAGTGAGGTCATCGTCACCTTGGCGAGGCTAGTCCTTGTCGGTCATCGCCTGTGGCTAGTGCCGATCGTCAACCACTAGGACAAAAAAAGAAAGGGAAAAAAAGGAAATAAAAAACATAAAAATACCAGAAAAATTATTTAAAAAATTCAAAATATTGTAAAAATATTATTTAAAAAATGTTCATATCAGCGCCAACCGTGCCACGTAAGACAGCTAGTGTCCATGTTAGCAATTTTCTAGGAAAAATTGGCCAGATGGACTCAATTCATAAAATATGAAAAAGTTTATGGCTCAATTGACAAAATTAAAAAGTTTATGACTGAATTAACAAAAGTGCAGTATGTTTAGGATTTTTTGAACAATTATTCATTTACTTTAGTGCACATAACTAAATTACCATTCTATTTAACATATCTGTTATCAAATATTCCATCAATATCACCTTCCCTAAGCTTAATCCCATCAAATTCTTAAATGCCAATACAATTATTCAATGTTCTTACGTCTTTTGGGGTTTGTTTTGAATCATACAATGACCTTCAATTTTCATCCTCTACAATCTTATTTAAAAAAAAAAAAAGAAAACATTTTCAATTTTTAGGGTTAATACCACTAAAAACCCCAAATTGATACACTTGTAACAAATTTATCCAAAACTAACCATTTTACCACAAAAATCCCAAACTAATACACCTGTGACAATTGTACCCTCCGTTACTTTTCGTTAAATTTTATCATTAAATTTCTGAAGTTGGATGACATGTGACAGTTGATGGGTGTATCAGTTTGGAGTTTTACTCTTCGTTTATCATAAGTGTACTGGTTTAAGGTTTTTCGTGGCATTAATCCAATTAAACATAAGATAAATTTGTTACAAATGTACAAGTTTGGAGTTTTTGGTGGTCAAAAAATTAGTTGAGAATAAATTTATCATAAGTGTACCAATTTGAGGTTTTTGGTAGTCAAAAAATTAGTTTGAAGTAAATTTGTTACAGGTATACCGATTTGGGGTTTTTCGTGGTATTAACCCATTTTTCTATCTTATCTTCCTTTTATTATACCTGTCCTTCTATTTTTCGTACAATGATTCATCTTTCTTTACCTTTATCTACGGTGATGTTTTAGTGTTTTCTCATTGTTTTAATACAACTAGAGGAAGATGGATTGACCTCGGAGAATTTACTTCTACTATGGTATAAGATGTATAATTATGTACAATGTTATTTATATTTCTTTGTTTTACCCTAGGTAGGAACGAATTTAAACAATTTGATGTTTACTTTCTTTTTCTCTATCCATGCACGCCATTGTTCTTGGAAAACCCTTCTTTCTCTTGGAGTGTAAGTTTGTGCAAGCCATTTTCTTTTCATGTCATTCTTCTTTGACTTCTTTTATATTTTTGCGGTCTATCTTAAGAAAAAGTTCTGAAACATATATTTGGAAGTTTGAAAATGTCAGCGAGCTTGGCCTCGGAGGTGTTCTACTTATACTAGTGAATAATCATGGAAAACTTGCCAAATCAATCCTAAATTTATTGTACAGATATAATTCAATTCTAAACTTTACAATTTTTCCAATTTAATCATAAACCTTTGCGCGAAATTCCAATGTAGTTTTTCCGATCAATTTTCATTGGAAATCGCTAACGTGGTGGTCCAGGCAACACTGGCGTCCTACGTGGCACACCGTCACATCAAAGATTTCCTATGAAAATTGACCAAAAAGACTACATTAGAATTTCACGCAAATTTTATGACTCAATTGGCAAAATTGAAAGATTTATGACTAAACGGGCATTCATACAATATGTTTAGGACTGATTGAAGAATTTTCCAAAATAATCGTAAATTTTTTTTCTAGTATTATAGGGTCAATCCTATAAGTTGGATGTATTGCTTATCACAAAAAATTATTTCATGATTTGTTTTTAAATGGATAAGCTTGTTGACCTAGAAGGAATTTCATATGAATTTCTTGTAGGTATTTTTCCTCTATCCATTTCTGCAATGTTCAACTTCATTGAGCTACTCTTCTTAAACTTGGATTCTATTTTTTCGTTTTCGTATCCAATAATTTTTTCAACTTTTTGATTTTTATAAGTTTTTGAACCTTTTCTGATTGAAAATTCTGTCTTTCTAAGAGTGAATCTCATTTCATCTGACTGTCTTTGGTACTATTATGTTTCTTTTTGCAGTACTTGCACATAGAGAAATGGTTTCTCCTTTATCTGAATCTAACAAATGTTTTCTTGGACCAACTGTGGTTGACAGAACCTTG
This sequence comes from Syzygium grande, assembly GCA_024733475.1. Lineage (NCBI taxonomy): Eukaryota > Viridiplantae > Streptophyta > Magnoliopsida > Myrtales > Myrtaceae > Syzygium > Syzygium grande. The sequence continues at coordinate 20,703,795 of JAMXDD010000002.1, read as the reverse complement.
CAGTACTTCATATATATTAATCTTAGAATTTAAGAACCTTCATTCACGTCGAATCTTAGATAAGCTAGCGTGGGATGTGCTAGCTCTCATTACCAAACGCAAAGCTCTACCGGCCCCATTCCAAGTATCCTAGTCGTCCACTGCCTTAGAGAGTCCAATCAAATAGTACATTTCTATTGTCAAAACCCATAGAGTCAAGACCCTTCTTTGTAATTGGCTTTTTAATCCTCCTCACGCTTTATGGGATATTCGTATCCTGAACTAGAGCTGTGCCACTGGATCGAACCACCCTAAAAGTCGATCTGGTTCTAGATTCCCATCGGAACTAGTTCAGTTTTAGGTTCCAAAAATTTGAAACCAGTGGGAATTGGTCCAGTTCCCTATTCTTAGAAAAGAACCATCCAAATATCGGAATGAATTCGAAACTAGTTTCATAGAACCTAAAAACCATCCTAATTTTTCTCTTTGCATCTTTTGGTCTCTCTCTCTCTTTGTTTTTTTTCGGTTCTTTCCAACCTCACTTAGACACTTCACGACTATCTCTATCTAGCTCGTGAAATCACCCTCCTCCTCGCTCGCTCACAGCTTGCCCTCTCTCATTTGAGCCTCACGTTCTTGACTCACCTTTGCTTGTTGACCCTCGTTCATCGTTTACTTTTAACCGTTTTGTTGCTCATATTATTTTGTTGTAAAAAATAAAATAAAAAAAGGAACAAAAGAAAAATAGCTTCTTGGATAGACCTTAAAATTGGACTAGAAAAATAGTGTAGATTCTAGCATCGGATCTAGGGCAAATCAAGTAGGCTCCATGTTCCCGAAATTAGGAATCGGTTCTAACAAGATAGGTTTCAGTTTTGAAACCTACATATCTTGGAACCAATCACCCTTATCATAAAGCCTATATGCCTTGTACCCAAGTTATTAATAGAAGGAATGAAAGTGGGCTGTTCCCTATGAAAAAATCATTTTGAATCTTGAATTATTTTTTGTTTGGCATTGATGTTTTTGTGACATTTGGATCTACTATTGAAATAGCAAAATGTGAATAGTAATTGAAGTATATAGCCATCACACACTGTTGATTCTACAATTCCTAGTAAAGAGTCTATGAACTTATTATGCTTAAACACATAATGATAGAAGTGCTTAATCCAATCCTTGTGGGGTTTTAAAGCAGTTCACACTAATCATATATGTAATTAATTGAATTATCTTGTATGATCATTCAACGTTCCTTTTGAAAGCAATTGAAAACTTCCATCATTTTCATTACTAAGATTTTTTTTTCAATAGTTTTAATTGCATAATCTGTCCTACATATAAAGGTTCGTTTTTCCTTGTATAGATGGTGTTCATCCATCTATGCTATATTCCAATTTTATAAAATTTTCTCAAACATTCTGTCTTGTTATTTCCTCGGAATTCTTAATTTGATTTCGCTTAGTCAATTATATTTCCTCAAGCTGGAACTTATCTATGAATTAAATACTCCTTCCATTAAACAAATTTCTAATAAATACTAGTCTTGTAGTGTATTATCTATTATTTGCCAACGGTTTATATCCTAATCTCTGCCCGAACATAACTTTTAATTTCACAGGGACTTACAAAGATTACATGACTTGGGTGATATTCCAATGCAACAAGACTAGTAATATTATTATTTGTTATAGCTGTTACATTCAATCCTTGAATAAATAATACTTTCTAAGAATTATGGAAACAAGGACAAAAGAAGTAAAGAACGGAAAACTAAGTCTTCTTCTTCCAAAAAAAAAAAGTTAATATATATGAATTGGGATAAGCGTACAGAAACTCCTAAAACTTATTACGAAGGTGCTATCGAGTTTTAAAACTTATAAAAAAAAGTGCAATCAAATTTTAAAACATGATAAATTGGTACAATCGAGTCTTTCTATTAATTTTGTCCAACTTGGCTGGCAAAAAATACTGATGTGACTTTTATTATTATTATTTTCTCTATCTTACATAGTGATGACATGGCTAAAAGGATGTCGTTTGGGTCCAAATATGATTTTTAATACAAATTTAAATTAAATTAAATTAAATTAAAAAATAAACTAAATTAAGAGAGAGAGAGAGAGAGAGAGAGAGAGATGGGTGAGAAATCAAGCAACAAGGGCTGCCCCACCATCGCTGCAGGTGCTCACTGTGGTTGGCGAGGGTCACCGGCCATCCCCCTTCCCGGTGATGGCAAGGCGAAGGCTGCGAGGGTTGGTTTCTCACCTCTCTCATTGTATATTTTATTTAGCTTATCTTTTAATTTAATTTAAATAAAATATATATTAAAAATCAAATTTCGACTAAAATGACTTTATTTTAGTTTTATATTTCATGTTTTAGCTACATTATCGCTATGTAGGAAAGAGAAAATATTAAAAAATGTCACGTCAGCAATTTTCATTTGTCAAGTTAAACGAAATTAACCGATAAACTTAATTGCATTAATTTTTGTAAATTTTAAAATTCAGTTATACTTTCGTGATAAATTTTAAGATTTTTAATATATTTATCTCTTATGAATTTTGACGGAAAAATACAAATGAGATAACTTGCTGAGTTTGGGGTTCTGTACGAGATAGGAAAAGATTGAGTGGATGAAATGGCAATGAGTTTAGTTTAGTTTGGAGTATGCTTGTGGTATTTGTCCGAGGAAAACAGAGACATGCCCACGAAACCAGTAGCCGTCGAACGTCAACGCGGACGTTGTGATCGAGGAAACCATTTACCAGCTTCGGTTTCTCAGGCGTGGGGGGGCGGTCTTAGATCTCCCGAAACTATCGATTATTCTACAATATCGCCATCGACCGATCTTCAGTTCAACACGGGAGAAATGTCCGCGATCCCCTGTTTTTTTATTCCGCTGGAGTCCACAAGATTCCCCTCGCCTTTGGACCGAAAAGCAGAGACATTCCATGGCAATAATCAAAAACCAAGGACCAGCTAAACCCCACTATCAAACGCCAACTTGATCGCCTCCAGCCAATCGCCTCGCTTACCCTCTTCTCTCGCTTTCGGATTACCAGGTTCGCGAACTTAGCCCACTGTTTCTTGTAGATTTGCATCCCTGCACGTGCCCGTTTGCTCAAATTCATCTATAAGATCACCAAGAAGGCAAGAACCTAGGACCCCATCAGAGCAATCGCTTCTTTACTGTCCAAAACTTACTCTGCACTTGAAGCTGAAGCGCAGCTGACAATTCTTGGTACACATGGATGCTGCTAATCACGTCGGCTCGGCGGCACGGCCCATCTCGGCTCCGTGCGGCGGGACCCTGGGCAGCCACCTGGCCCGGCGGCTCGTGGAGATTGGCGCGAGGGACGTGTTCTCGGTCCCTGGCGACTTCAACTTGACCCTACTGGACCACCTGATAGCCGAGCCGGAGCTGAACCTGATCGGCTGCTGCAACGAGCTGAACGCCGGTTATGCGGCTGATGGGTACGCGCGAGCTAGGGGTGTGGGCGCGTGCGTAGTGACGTTCACGGTTGGGGGTCTCAGTGTGCTCAATGCCATCGCAGGGGCTTACAGTGAGAACTTGCCTGTGATCTGTATCGTGGGAGGGCCTAATTCCAATGACTATGGGACGAACAGGATCTTGCACCACACCATCGGGCTGCCTGATTTTACCCAAGAGCTCAGATGTTTCCAATCAATCACCTGCACACAGGTAATTAAAAGATTTATGGGTGTTTTCCTTATCGTTAAGATTGATAAATGTGTGAATGCTTCATTGCTTAAGTTTGCTCATCATGTGATAAGTTCCAATTTATGCTTAGCCAGTATTTGGTAGGTTTTTTAGTTCGTGTTCTGAGTGTTAAATTAGGTTGTCAGATCATATTCTCTGATCGGTTCAAATGCAAAACATTGTAACATTGGTTGAACAGGGTTAAAACTGTCCTGCAAACATGTTAAGTCGTGTGTCAATTCGGGTAACAAACCTATATCCATATTTTCTGGCCAATATTGGTAGCGTTTCTGTTATATGTTTCTGTGTGTGAGTAAGAAATGGTCTGAGTTGAGTGCTACGATATTTGGATGCTTGATTGACCGTGAAGAGAAAACATTGTGCTATAATGTGGCAGGCAGTGGTGAATAACTTGGATGATGCGCACGAGCTGATTGATACCGCAATCTCAACGGCTTTGAAGGAAAGCAAGCCGGCTTATATTAGTATAAGCTGTAATTTGTCTGGGATTCGCCACCCTACTTTTGCCAGAGATCCAGTTCCTTTCTCTCTTATGCCAAAGTAAGTTTTTTCTGTCTTTATGTGTTATCGGTTCTTTCAAAGTTTAGATGATTACCGATTGAAACATGATGAGCTCATATGTCATCGGATGCTGATTGGGTTGCAAAGCACTGGAGATCATATCTCTCTGTTTTGTGTTTTTCTTTTAATATAATAACAATATATCTAGCTTTAGGAAGTTACGGACAATGTCTTGCGGATTGGAAACAACATTTAACGTCATAAGAAGTCATACTATCCTTTAGCTGTTCATTTAAGGACTCTGACTTCTTAGTGCTCTAAAAGAGGTAAAACAGAAAAGAAAAAGATTCTTATGGAGAAATTCCTTGATATTGTCTTAAGGAACCATTGTCTTAAGGAACCAAGTTTCACTAAAATAATTAAGCAGAATTCTGGTCATGTTCGGTATTCACTGGTCTTTCTGTTTGTGCAATCTGGAAGGATTGTCTTCAGGAAGCACCGGAGTTTGTTTACCAAGCAAATTTCAAATGTATCTGTTTTCACTTGTTCCACTGCAATGTATAGAATATGCTAGAAATTGACCTTCAAGTTGATAACTCTGGCATTAAATGAACTTGTCAGGCCATGTAAAATTTAATATCCAAATTCACGTGATGGTTAAGTAGATTGTAAGCTTGTGCAAACCTCATGTGTCTCAGAGCATTTATACCTGGGCTGTCGAAGCTGGTTTTCTGTTCAATGACTGGAGTTGCGTTACACTTATTTTTCCGGATATCTTTCTCCTTGCACAATTACTAGAGTTGCATTACACTTACTTTTCCGGATATCTTTCTCCTTGCACAATTACTAGAAACTAGGTTTCATGCTAAGAATAATTGTTCTGTTTCTTATGTTCTTGTTTCATATAGTCTCTACTTGATGGTGCAGGATAAGCAATCCAATGGGCCTGGAAGCAGCAGTCAAAGCAACTGCAGATTTTCTTAACAAAGCTGTCAAGCCCGTCATCATTGGTGGGCCGAAGCTCAGGGTGGCCAAGGCCCAAAAGGCATTCATGGAGCTCGCGGAGGCCACCGGTTATCCAATTGCCATTATGCCATCGGGCAAGGGGCTAGTTCCGGAGCATCATCCCCACTTCATCGGAACATATTGGGGTGCTGTGAGCACAAGCTTTGCTGGGGAGATTGTAGAATCAGCTGATGCCTACATTTTCGTGGGTCCCATCTTCAACGATTACAGCTCTGTGGGCTATTCCTTGCTGATCAAGAAGGAGAAACTGATCATAGTGCAGCCCAATCGTGTGACTATAGGGAATGGCCCTTCCATTGGGTGGGTTTTCATGGCAGATTTTCTGAGCGCATTAGCCAAGAAGCTGAAGAAAAACAGCACTGCTTTGGAGAATTACCGCAGGATATTTGTACCTCCAGGCATGCCTCTCAAGTGCGAGAAAAACGAGCCTCTTAGAGTCAATATTCTGTTTAAGCACATTCAGGTAAGGTGCACGGAAGTATATCGGTCAGACTTGAATTTTCTTAAAGAAGAAGCTACTTGCACGTGAAAATGCATAATCAACTGTTGGCACTAGCAGTAAATTTAGCAGCTTCAAGTACTTTTGGTAAACGGTTCGAAGTGCTGGTACCACTTCCAGACATGCCTTTGCCATGCATCTTCTTAACGGATTTGTATTGTTGCTTCCTTGAAAATGGAGAGGACTCACTGAGCCTATATCTGTTTACCCTCAGTTAATAGATTATTCATGTCTCTTCATAGCTTAATGTTCTAGGCTTGAGCACTAAAAAATCACTTCTGTAAATGCAAAAGGTGTCAAGTCGGATGATTCATTTTCTGACTCGTCAAACAGGAAATGCTCACTGGGGATACTGCAGTTATCGCTGAAACTGGAGACTCTTGGTTTAACTGTCAGAAACTCCGGTTACCTGAGAATTGCGGGTACTACAAGCTGGAATTTCAACATTTTCTTTTTCAATCTAATAAATTTCCTCATTTTGTTTGTGGATGGTTGTGTCGAGGTTCATCTAACTTAAATTTTTATATAAACTTCATGTAGGTATGAATTCCAGATGCAATATGGATCTATAGGTTGGTCGGTGGGTGCCACTCTAGGATATGCTCAAGCTGCCACCGATAAGCGTGTGATAGCTTGCATTGGTGATGGAAGTTTCCAGGTCAGTTACAATCTCCATGTAGAACCTTACAAAAGTTTTAAACTTTTGCAGAAACATCAATTGGGACATGCCTGAAATACTTGAACAACAGAATAGTGAACTGTTGGATAACTATACAAATTGAATGACAATTTGGGGAGGTTTTATAGCGAATTTGTAGCAGAAGATTTTTAGCTGTATATGCCTTCTAAGATTGTGTAGATTGCGCTTTCCTCATGTGAAGATGAATCTAACTTCAAGCTGAGCAGTTGATGAAGAAACTGCCTAGTAACAACTTACAAAGTAAATTTCTTTATGCATTGGTGGATATTTTCTTGTTAAACAAAGTGATCGTCTTAACTTCACAAACCATTCGGAAGATTACACGATCTTTTTTCTAGTTTCCATCAGGCATTTTATACTTTGAAGGGACCTTTTCAAGCGATTTATCTTCCCCTTTACTCAGGTCACAGCTCAGGATATATCAACCATGATTCGATGCGGACAGAAGAGCATAATCTTCCTGATCAACAATGGGGGTTACACGATCGAAGTGGAGATTCATGACGGCCCTTACAACGTGATTAAGAACTGGAACTACACTGGTCTCGTGGACGCCATTCACAATGGTGAAGGCAAATGCTGGACAGCAAAGGTTAGCTTCAGCCCACGATGTTTTCATTCTAATTCTAACTAACGACAATGAGAAGGATGTCTGGCAACCCTATGAACTCGTTCCCTCTCTGTAGATTCCTTTCACTTCTCTTCCTATGCTTATTTTGGCTATGAAAGGCATTGTGATGGAATGTTGGGTCTGCAAATGCTTCAAAGAGCCAAACTTTTTACTGACTCGTGTTGCGAAAACAGGTTCGCACAGAGGAAGAGCTAATAGATGCGATCGTGACAGCGAGTGGGCCGCATAAGGATTGCTTGTGCTTCATTGAGGCGATCGTGCACAAGGACGACACGAGCAAAGAGCTGCTAGAGTGGGGGTCGCGCGTTTCTGCCGCAAACAGCCGTCCTCCTAATCCTCAATAATCTCACCGTAGTCCTACATTGATTTGAGAGAGAGAGGATCCCTTGTGAAGAAGATGAATGCTGATGTACGAGAGCTTTCTGTATGATGTAAATTTATAACCAGAGTGAATTGTAGAATAAAGCTACTGGAATACCCTCCTGTGACTTCCAGAGGAATCACCATCTCTCCTCTGTTCCTTCAAGATTATCAACCTTGGTGATTACAGGGGAGTTTTTATTCTTTCACACATTCGATTTTGATTCCCCGCAAACTAACACTGAAGCTAATTCAGCATACGAGCGCAAACCTGCTCGCAGTTTCCTGAAAACAGCACGCCAGGTACTCAGGATTTGTAGTCGTTGGATCATAAGCTAACAGCTCCAAGAAAATTTTCAATTTCCAGATGCTGCAACACTATGTGCAAACATTATGCCAAAATGAGCTACAGAAGCTTCCTTCTTCATCGCCGATTATGAATAATAATGCATAATTTTACGCGCAAAAGAAGGACCTTCACCCTTGATCCTTGGGAAAAGTAAGACCAGATTGCAGATCGACAGAAGATTAGGTAAGACATGATGATGAAGGAGAATTACACCCTTTTGAATAACATTTGACGAGGTTATGATCTGAGCGAAAGCATGATCATGTATAAATCAGTATCCGTAACTTAGTCATTTTATATCAAGTATGGTAGGAACAAAGCTTGACAGTGTCCGGCTAGGATGTTTCCCAGAGTTTTGACCCGGAGGGTTTAGGGTGGACTCTTAGGAATGGCTTAACTTACTCCCAAAATCCTTTTTAGTGGATTTGGCGTCGGTCTACGTCCTTATTATGCCACATGGCATCCTGCCATAGGCTTATGTCCTCATAGCACGTGACAAGCTATCATCGGCCCATGTACCGTCATAAATGCGGCATGCCATGGTTGCCCGCGGGACCTCATTGTAAGTGGCAACATGTCAACAATTGATTTCTCTAGACTTATATTATACACAACAAGATCCGATCGGCCGACCACTGTAGTATCCTCAGTATAAGTATCTGTCAATTCATTCATTTATGAGACTAGTTCAGATATTTGGGCAATTGAGACCTCTACTTAACTGCTAGTCGCGCTCATCACCCGCCACCCAGCATTCAAAGTGCCGGAAGGATTGTATTACAGCTCCCCTTCGTCACGTGCGGACCCACTTCGTAAGTTTAGTTTAACTTTCGCATGATATTAACCCTTTCGCAAAGTAATGAAATTTTGGGATGGAAATTCAGATAATTTATAGCACCGCGTATATACTTTAATTGGGTTATGATCAACAGAATTCAGATAATTATTATTTCAATTTTAAACATATTGTACGGATTCTAACGTAGTTATAAACTTTTCAATTGTTTCAACGTCATCTTAAATCTTCGCATAGAAATAATATAATCTTTCCGGACAATTTTTGTTTGAAAATGCTATGTGATGGTCCAATTATTACTCGCCGTCCTACGTGGCATGCCCAACGGATTGCACGAATTTTTTTAATATTTTTTTTGTTTCTTTTATTTTGTTTTCTTTTTTTTTTCCCTATTTCCCCTCATCCCATTTCCTTTCCATACAAAGGTGGAGCATCTGGCGAGCCCACATTGGTGTCTCTCGATCTTGAGCCACAACGGGGTGATGCCACTTGTCGCGACCACTGGACCCAACCCTCTTCAATTGTCGACACAAGGGAGGAGAAAGGGGTGATAAGGCAGCTCGATGAGCTCATTGTAGTGGCCATGAGGCTTAATGGAGAAGAAGATGAATCGTACAAATTCAGAAGATGAACAAATAACTAGAAGGAAAGAAATGAAGAAAAGAGAAAAGATTACAAAATTTAAACAAATAAGCAAAACGTGTCGTTTCAAGTAAAGTTGTCCATGTCAGGTCACCCAGCCATGCCATGTGAAACGATTGGCACAACCATCAATGATTAGACCATCATGGGAAAAGTATTCAAAAAAGTCTTCAATTGTATTGGTATCAATTTAGTCTGAAACTTTTCAATTTAGCTAATTTAATTCTAAATATTTTGTATTTGTGCCAATTGAGTCCATCCAATCAATTTTGGGTGAAATCGGTGTCGTGAACGGCGATCGTCTTACGTAACACGGACAGCTCTGATGTGGATAATTTTTGTTAATTTTTTTTTTACAAAATTGAATTTTCAATACTTATTAATTTTTTAATCTTTTTTTCCTTCATCTTGGCTAGGAGGGTGCGAAGGCCCTCCCCTAGGGCCTTTGCAGCCTCGCCGCTGCAAACGAGTCCACGAAGGCCCTTGCTAGCTAGATCTGGGCAAGGCAGGCCTCCCCCAGATCTTGTGAGGGCCTGCCAAAATGAAAGGAAAAACAAAGAAAGAAATAAATAAATAAAAAATAAAGAAAAAAAGAAGAAACAAAAAAATTATAAAAAATTCAAAAGATTATTAAAATGTCCACGTTAGTGTTGACCACTCTACATAGGATGGCTAACTGAGTCTGTATTAGTAATTTTTGGTCAAAATTGACCGTATGGACTCAATTGGTACAAGTGCAATATGTTTAGAACTAAATTAGTCAAATTGAAATGTTTAAAGCTGAATTGATACCAATGCAATAGATTAATAACTTTTTTGGTTAGCAACTTCAAGTGATAATTAGTCGTAAGGATTACATTAAAATTTCATGCAAACGTTAAAGATTGAAATGGAAATTTTCCCCAATAAAATATGATAGTAGGTATCAAACAAGAATGCTGCAACTTCAACTCACTATTTACTCTAATGCAATCCATTTACACCAAGATTTCATAGTTTGGACTGTCAAACTCGAGTGATTACTGCAATACTTTAGCTAGATGAAATTGAAAACTAGACCCTTGGGTATCCGAATATGTGTGCCTAATCTTGTGTATATGTGCTTCGAACTATATATATTCCTTTCTAATGCAAGCATAATTAGGGGTGAGCAAAAGGAACCGCCTGGCTTGAACCGGATTGGATTGATATATATATTTAATTTTTTACAAATATGTAAAAACTAACAAGCCCTTAAACTAATCCTTGATTACACAAACCCTTAGGCTCAGTCACTCTCTCCTCTCGCATGCACGATTAAAACCCTAATCTCAGTTGCTCGCCTCCCTCTCGCTCGACTGTCACCTCCCTCTTGCAGTCTCACTCTCTCACTCGACTCTTTATCTTTCTATGCATTGGTGTTTCTTCCATTTGGTTCTCGGCTTATAGCTGGGAGCAGCGTTGAAAACCAAACGGGGTGCCTGGTATGACAGAGGGGAACATTTCTTTCTTGATTCCACAGTTGGAGGAAGAATGAGAGTAAATTTCATTGGAGACTGCAGCCGAGGTGATGCCTCTGCTGCAACACGCCCTAATTTATGTTCTGTGTTTGCTGATTTAGTAGAGCATCTCGGACTTTAGAGAGTGAGAGTGGAGCGTGTGCTTCCTCTTTCCTGCTTAAGACCATTTCTGGATTAATGAGTGCGGCTTGGGGAGTGATGCCGATATAAATTTACGAGAAACAGAATCGATTGAACCATATCTGTAAAGCACTTTTATTTTTGTACAACATTCATGCCTCTCACTTCAGCACTCTAGATGCAGAAAATCAATTGGCAGGCTGTTCTTGCAATAGCAATAACTATAAAAAAAAAAATGAGTCAAGACAAACTGACATACGTAGAGAGAGAGAGAGAGAGAGAGAGAGAGAGAGAGAGAGAGTGTTAAAGGGGTGTTCCCATTTTATGAAAAAACTAACTGGAGGTTTACGCTTAGAAGGTATAACGAGATAATATAACAGCAAATAAAAAAAAAAGAACATACCACTAGTTATATTGGCCCACCTAGGAATTGGGAACCTTGGTCCCTCTTGTCCAATTTGCGGTTCCTAGGTGGGAACCAGACCAACCCGAGAACCAATCATCTCTAAGCATAATAGAGATGGCGCTTCTTCCAGAGGCGAGTCTAGATATCCCATCAGATGTTGATTTGGTCGAGGCCCTTTGCTACCTTGTTTGTGAGATTTTATGGGATTATTGCCAACTATATTGAAAGCTTAAGCTATTAGATGAAGACATAATTTAATATTTAATTATTCTAATATTCTCCCTTATGCTTAGTCTAGTCTTTTGGCTTAATACTAAGCGTTGACATATTTAATTGGGGAGGCAAATGGGGTCTGGAAAAAATTGAACTCATGACTTCCAGCTCTGATATCATGTGAGATTTTTATGGGATTACTGCCAACTGTTCTAAAAACTTAAACTATTAGATGAAGGCGTATATGCCATGAAAAATGATTGCCCAATTTAAAAACCTTGGTGGCTATTTTTAAAGAAAGGTTTTATAGACATATTAATGGTAATTCATGAGAAGTCGTGTTTGGATAACATGTTTTATGTGTCAAATGGGGCAATGATATTTTAAAATGAGAGTGTACAAAGTTTGACGGATTAATTATATGTACGTGTTCACGTGTGATTATTTTATTGCATTTTTACGTGTGAAAGTGCAATAGTTTGACGTATGAGCACGGATCATGTCTACATTAGCTAATTGAAAAAGATAACAATTGGGACTTGAGTGGTTGCTGTGCATGCATGGTCACATAAAGGTTCTGTCTATACCAGGTGGTTTTCGGGGATAATGCCCGATGGATTTTAGATGCCATCTGATGTCGCATGTGGCGAGTGTTCCAGACGATGTCGAGTCGCAGTGGAGGCTGGATCGATGCTTCTTTTTGAAATGCCGTATGATATCTCAGTAGTAGGAGTTCCAAACGTTGCCGTGCCCAATGGAGCTAGAAGATATTCAATCATGCCGGAAGACCGCCTTCCTTTGGGATGTGTCATGGCCCGAGGGGTTGTTTAATAATCTGAACTATCATGAGTGCAATGTGCATCCGAGTGCGACGTGCTTAAGAGTGATAATTGATTATGTTTGGGTTATTAAATTGTTGTTGTGCATGGTTATGTAATGAAATATGCTGGAATATGCCTCTTGAATATGTATGTTATTGTGACCCTGTTATATGCTTGTTGGAGCGATTGCCATGTTAAGATAGTAGTAAAAGGGTGAGATAACCACCTCATGTAAATAGTTAAGGCAAAGCAAGGGCTTTGCTATTGATCTACCATCGATAGTGATTTGCATGTTTAGAGCAATCCAGAGGCAATGTATTCTCCTAAACAAGGTTTAGGAAGTTTACTTACTAAGTTAAATTTCTCTCTTTGTTGTTAATCATTTTTCAGGTGTTCAGGTATGAGTATGCATTGCGTTCCTTAGGAACTGGTTGTTTTGAGGGGAGACACCTTTTGAGGTCCCTCGTAGATAAGGGAGCTAGGATAACTCTCAATCCCTTTTTAAGCCATAAAAGGAAAAGATCCGAGTAGCGGATTTGTAGTTACTTGACTTCTGGAATGTTAATGTTGGAATGTATATAAAGTATGTTTTGATTGTAATGAGTTTTCCTTGCTATCCCCTTATTATGTGTTGGGAGTTGTACATGTTTTCGCATTGCGTTTGTGTATAACCTAAAGATAAAAAGAAACGGTCTCTAAAAAAAAGAAAAGAATATTCTTGTTAACAAAAAGAAAAGAATATTCTTGTTTTGAGATTGAATAACTATTTATAGGTAAAAGAAAGAGAAATGACCAAGGATGATGTTAGCGTTATAAATTCCCAAGGGAACAGCTGGGTTACAAAATGATGATAGTTGTGTCATAACTATTATCAAAGCGCAAAATTGTTGCCTTGGTAGGAGTAGTGTGACGTCCCGACCTCGGGGGCCATTAATGTGACGCCCTGTTCATTATTCTTTTTCATTACACAAGCGGAAGCATAACTTGGGACAATCCCCCGATGGTCACAAATAGCATCATGGTCGGGTGTCCATTTATACAACAAACGTTATGGCTTGGGTGTCCTAAGAATCGCACCAAGATTATCGTCGTGGCATTGCTAGTGTTGGAAAAATATTATATAACATGAAAAATAAGAATTGTTGGAAATTTGTTAGAAAAGACAAAAATAAAATCAATCGTTTGACACGTGTAAGCATTGTTCTTAAGAATAATTACGGCTCTTGAAGTACGAAACTCGGTGCAATAGCCTCTAGCGGCTATCCTTCCAAGATATAACAAACATTCTTCTATACTCAACACTGAATATTAGAAGGAACAAGAACAACGTTATGTGTATAACCTAGTAAAGAAAGAAATATCTCTAACAAAAAAGAAAAGAATATTCTTGTTTTGATAGATTGATATCACTTTCAAAGTAACTATTTATAGGTAAAAGAAAGATAATATGACCGTTACATAGTTATTATAAAATGATGGAGAATTTATGAAGAAATAAATCTAACGTTACAAAACCGTTATAAATTCATTATTAAGCCGTTAGAAAACCATTATACGGCTGTTGCAAAATTGTTACAAAATGATGACTTTCATGGCGGTCATAACTATTATCAAGGCTATTACTTTGCAAAATTGTTGCAAAATGGTTTAGTTTAGGGCTTGGTAGGAGTAGGCCTCGATTGGACTGGGCTCATATTTTGAGCCCAATTTGTGTTTAAGGACCAGGCCAGCAGAACCCGGGTCCGGCCCTCGCCCAACATGCACGGTGATTTGTCATGACTTGGAGATCATCCTCAATCTAGTCGTGCAATTAATTTGGTGGTCAGTGACTTGACGCATGCACGAGAGAGAGAGAGGCAGATCACGCACGACGGTTGCGACGACAGGGCAATAGGTCGTGGATCGCCCGACATGGATGGAGGCTGGAGGTGACATTGGGGGCCGACATCGGCAGAGGTCTGTATACAGTGGAGTTGAGGAGGGTAGGGGGTGGCAGAGGGAATGGAAGGGAATATGGAATGAAGAATATGGGAAAAGAAATTTGGAACGAAAGAAAATGTAACGAGAATTTGTGCTGATGGGGTCGCTTGGATTGAGGTCGGTGGCGATCACGAGCAATGACAACGGCGGAGGAGGTCTATATTCAGTGAATTCAAGGAGGGGAGGCTTAGAATGAGAGAAGAAAAATGGTAAAAAATGAAAGGAATAAAAAGAAAATAATGTGAACAAAATTTGTGCTATTCAAAATCGTTAGTATTACTATGTCAACCCTTCAAAAACGTAAATTTCTGAGGATCCGATCATAAATCAGTAATTGAGAAAAGTTAGATAGTTAATTAGTTGAGTGGCTCGCAATAGCAACAATCTGTTTTCATGACTCATTACATGCATGATAATCCAACAAGAAAAGGTTACAGGATGGAAGTCTCAAACAAGAAGAAACAGGTAGAATAACATGAGCATAAGTTCATCTTTGACATTAGAATCGAAGCTTTATGCACTGTCCCCTTCGGACTTCTAGTTAACGAGACGTGGAGAAGTGAAGGGACCATCGAGTAAACCCTTGGCCAGGTGCCGATACGCCGCCTCGGTGTAGTGAACTCCGTCCCAAAGTATGTAAGCTGATGGTTCTGTACACATTGTTGTGCCCTTGGAACCGCACATCTTCATGGCGTCAAAATTGAATGGTCCGCCAGCTCCACAACAAGCTTTCTGTATCAAATTACCGAAACCTGAAAACAAGAGGACATTGATCTCACTACTCACCCTTATAAGTTCATCAAGAGCCCCAAGTTTTCGATTAATTTTGATGCCATGTAGTGACATATCTGTGCCACTCTATTTTGCACTAAACTTGCGATATGTTCCAATGCGCTTTGGTCATCATCTTGAATTATTTTTAGTTTATGTTGAGCAAGCAAAGGGAAATTCAACACAGTGTGCAAAAAAAATAATTCTTTTTTTTTTTTCCGGAGAACTTCTCTACATGGAAAAGGTTTGAATTACTGCAAAAAAGGACAAAAAGGTTGGTGCTTAGGGAAATCAGGTGAACCATATTAAACCAAAAGTAGGATAAATCTTCTATTTATGTATATGCCTATTCACCGTCGATCATGAACTAAGATGAAAGGAAACTCACCATACTGTTTTGGTGATTCAAAGAGACGCATGGCATCTCCATAATAATCCGCATAGATGATCCTTGCATGGCTATATTTTTGTCTCAAAAGCTGCAACTCTCGCTGGAGATAATCGTTGTGGTACTTGGCGAATTCATTAAAACGATTGAGACAACCAGTTGTCATATTCACGTCGTCCTTGGTAAAACGCGGAACAGTTGCCAGGTATGACGTCGAGCAACCTATTGGCAAATTTCCTGGCACTACCAACTCCACCGCCCCTTCTTGGATGAGCATCTAAAATAATCACATGCCTTGGAAATGAATTTATTGGAGTTGTAAGAAAAGGTTAACCACGTACATAGCAACTCGGTTTTGTAAGATGTTGAACAAGTAGTATTATGCCCATGTCACTTGCAAGAAAAGAAAGGGCCATACGCTGATTGCATTGGTGATGGCTCCAACAACATCTGGGACAATGGGACGGAGCTGCTCAAAGGTTGCACCAAGGGCGAAAGCAAGATTGTAGTCGTTTCCACCAATCTCCCCCACTAGAAATAAAGACTTCTTGAAATATGTATCGCAATCTGCAAAAGAAAAGAACGAAAGCAAAAATCAAATGATGAAATGATTCAAGTAATTGAATAAAAGATGGTAATGACTGGAAATATTCCTATACTATAGTCACTCAATGAGAGATTGGTTTTATTTTCATTTAATAATGCAAGAGCACGGAGGTAGAAACCCATCTGTCTAGAGAACCTTAAAATGCTCTACAAACCCCATAAACCGATAAAGTTAAGGCCTTTGGCCTAAACAAGTGACCCTGATCCGGAGCAGCTTGCATATAGTTGATGGAATTTAAACGAATGACCTTTAGTTTTTGAGTTGAAAATACAAAGTACACTAACTCTGGGTGACTATCCTATGAAAGATTTACGGGCACATATACTTGAGAACTACCAAATCACCTCAATGGATGACCATATCTTGAGTGAATAAGATCGATGACACAAAATGGACGTACACAAAAGTTATTGCTGTATAGTCAGTCCTCAATGAGAGCATACAAAAATAGGGTTTATATCTACCTTGTTGTGTTGTGCAAAGAGAAGATTTGAGTTTCTTGAACCACTGTAGCTGAACGCTTAAGGAATAATTTGTCATGGGGATCGTTCGAATGTGTCGAGCTTCAAAGAATGTCGGATCAAGCGCTTTGGCACCAGCAACTGCAAAGTTAACTCCACCGCAAGCATCGACCGAGCCGTTGACTACCTCAAGATATGGCTTCAGATAGGGTAACCCAACTGCTTCCGCTGCATTTTCATATACGAAACGTAGAAAAATACTCTTTCTTTGAGCGTGGATATATACTGCTAAAGATCCAATATTTACAACAAAAAAGCGGCCTTTTGTTTTGAATGCCTGTTCTTTTCCCTAACACGATCATGCGTCTACAAAAGCAAAGAAGAGTCAGGAGAACTACATACCAATGAAATCAATTATAAGACGTCCATCAGAATAACGACCAGTTGGATGCCCGAAGAAGGTCTTGCCATAAGGATAATTCGGCACGGTTGGAGATCCCTCCGCGGATCGGAGGTAGTTCCCGGTGTCGCTTAGGGAGTCGCCGAGGTTGAAGATCGACTCATACTTATGCAGGATCGTTGAGTTGGCCTTCAAAGCAAGACAACATTGCAGAAGGACCAAGATTATTGCAGTATATTTCATGGCAACGACTCGAGTGTTTAGACAGAAGAGAATTGGAGATGCTAAGAGAGTTGGACAACAATTTTCTGTGCCCTCTTGCTAATTTCAATTGGTGAAGTTTGGGGTCTTCAAGGTGAGCTTAAATAGACGTAGGCAGTTCATTTGCCCTTTGCTTATTATAGAAGGCGTGAGATGGAAGGGCGACAAACAATATGGGGGCCATGAGAACGACGTTTTATGGTTATCGAGTCGTTTTGTTGTAACCTCTTACTTGTCATTCTATGAGGCGACAAGGGTTGTTGATTCTATAACTTCTGTTCCATTGTTGAGACTGTTGTTATCTCAATTTGTTACATCGTTTTGATCCTCCTCCAACATTTTTCTAGAAACCATTTATCAAAACCCACGAAAAGAATGTCTTCTCGTCACTTGCCACGTCACCAACTTTTCCTCATATTCAAGATCTATGAAGAAGATTGAAAACATTTTTCTTTATCTATGTTGGTTTTTGCAAATTTGAGTTTAGAAAAGATGGGCAAAGTGATTAATTATCTTTAAAATTTAATAAAAATTTCTAAGGAAATCGACAAGTTTCTTTTGAGTTAGTGATTCTACTTTGCTGCTTCTGTTTATATGTGTTACGGTATTTAATTTGCTCTAGAATTATTTATTTTTGCAAATTATTTTTTCAGCTGCTGAAATATTTAATGATATTTTTTCAGCTCCAGAATGATGTATTTTCTCAAATTATATGCCGAGTCACATGGTTTTGAATCAATCGATCTAACTATAAGTTGTTTTCTTGTGTAATATTGTGTCCAGAATCAAATGCAAATTAACCCTTGGCCTCATGTTTAAATATGTCCATTATAGGCCCCAAACATGGGCATGTCCTCACCAAATAATCTGCTAAACTTAACTTGCAATAGGTATCGGAAAGGTTGAGTTCTTAACATCTTTGTAGTTTCTAATGCAGTGCGCAGTTTTTGAGAAGTTCTGTCGTGATTATGAATTGTTTGGCCGATTATTCTCACTATTTAAATTGATTTAGGTTTGTTAATCTGCATAAATTTGTAGTTGTTGTTTTAACTGCCAGTTGAATTCATCAGAATGACCATTTTGTGGTTTTTTTTGTCAACTATTGTAGGATTACCAGATTGCTGAGAGAACAGAAAAGGAAGGAAAAGGTTGCCTTATCGTTGTGAATAAGTGGGATACGATACCCAATAAAAACCAGCAAAGTGCAACATACTATAAGCAAGATGTTAGGGAGAAGATTCGCAGTCTTGATTGGGCACCGATTGTTTATTCAACTGCAATAGCTGGTAACAGTGTTGAAAAGTACGTTCCGATCCCATGTTGTTTTGATCTAATCAGATGTTCTTTGTCTGTTTGCAACTTTATTGTAAATATGTGATCTGAAGGTTTATTGCAGAATTAGAAAGCATCCAAATTTGGCAAAAGAAACAATCAGTAATATAGCGAAACTTGGAGTTTATCCTGCTCAATTTTGCTGGAAAAAATTAATCCTGCTCATTGAATGATAAAAAACCAAATTTCTGTTGTAGGATCATTGTTGCTGCTGGCACAGTGGAAAAGGAAAGGTCGAGAAGGCTTAGCACTGCTATACTAAATCAAGTGGTGCAGGTGGCAGTGGCTTTTAAAGCACCTCCACAGACTCGTGGTGGAAAGAGAGGGCGGGTTTATTACTGCACTCAGGTTCGTTCTATTGTACCGCAGCTGAATTATCTTGTGTTTTTTCATCTAGACAACCTTGATATATATTTTAATGCCGTCAGCGTGTTTATTGCTATAGCAACTAGCAATTTGTCATGCCTCTTCTAATGTTTTAGCTAATGGTCATCAAACTGATGCTGCTACTTTAGCAAATCATGAGGTATATAGTAATAAATGCTGAAGTTCATTAACAGAATTTTAGTCTCATCTTAGAACCAAGGTTGTTTCAGTTTTAATAAATTTTGATGGGATGAATTTTTGTGTTGGCAGGCTACTATCAGGCCACCCACATTTGTTTTCTTTGTAAATGATGCCAAACTTTTCTCCGAGACATATCGGAGGTATATGGAGAAGCAACTGCGATCAAATGCAGTGTCACATCCCGATTTTTGGGCCTGGAAAGCCGCAGGTAAATTGTAATATCCTCAATTTTAGTCCTTGAAAAATGGCTATAGTTTAAGTTTGGCGGTTTTCCAATCAGAACTAAATTGTTTTCTCTTGTTTTGGAAAACCTAGTTTTCGGATCATTTGTACCCTTTTGTTTTGTTATTTTTTAGGAGACTTTTGTGGTCTGAATTTCTAAATGCTTTCTTCTGGAAAGTTGTTCCAAACATTTAGAAATTTTACATGATTTAATTTCAGAATTTTTGGAATTGAGATGAGTGGTATAATGGCCTGATTTTCAAACTGTGTGAAACTGCCCGGAATGAGTATTTCGGTGATGTTTACACCGTCTTGATTTTTTATAAGTTTTTCTGGGCTGATTTTAGAAAAGTTTCCTTCACGAAAGTTGTTGAGAACTTCCTTTTCTATAACGTGTGTAAATTTGGAAATTTTCTGAGATAATTTGGATTCTGGACAGAGCTTATTTTGAGAAGCAAATATTCTGTTCCAGCGAACTGTTTTTAGTCTGTATTTGAGTGACTGGAAATTGTGTTTACAAAGAGAATTAGATTTTGTGTTCTTCATGAAAAATGTTTATTAAGGGCTTTTTTATGACATATCCAAATTTGAGAATTTTCGGAATCCATTTATTATATTTTCAAGTCTGATTTTGTAAACAGTGCAAAGCTATTCGGTTTTATAAGATTTCAAAGATTTATCAATTGTTATATCAAAAACGTTGGAATCTCGACTTGAGATTTTTTGGTGATATTTGAGGACATATCCATGCCGAACCTCGGGTTGGAATGAGATTATTATGCGTGTTTATCGCGGAAAACTTTCAGAAAATCTTGTGATTAAGTATGGCACGGGTTGTGATTTTTGTGCCAGTTGATATATTTCGTGTGACCCGATTGGCCCGAGTCATTTGCGTGAGAATTCAGTAAAGTTAGAAGGTTCTAAGGAGTCCACGGTTGAGAAATTGGTAGAAAAATCTAGAGGATAAGGCCTTGACCAAGTCAAAGCTTATCCTCCAAGCTTCATTATGACCCTTATTTATTAAAGTTGGACTTTGATGCCCCACCATCATGGCTTGTATTAATTGCTTGGACTTTAGGGCCCTTCATCATGACTCGCAATAAATGAATGAAGACTTCGAGACCTCCGTTATGATGACAAGCCATCATGACTCTTGACTTTGAGGCACCACCATCATGACTTTTGGACTTAGGCTATTAATGGTTGGATGACACGTGCGCTTAGCTCATGCTCCTCGATGACACGTGCGCTTACTTCATCCAAACTTTGGTCCCAAGTTTTGCCTCCCTATAAATAGAAAGAAGGCCATTTGGCCAAGGAGAGAGAGAAATAGAGAGAGAAAGAGTAGTTGAGAGAAAGAGAGAGAGAGAAAGAGAAAAAGAACGAAAGAAAGAGAGAAAACTCAACGACTAGCCATGTCTCTCTTGTGATTTGATCGAGTGAGGAAGCCTTATGCAAGGCCATGTGTTCGTGTTCAAGCTCGAGAATTGCCAAGACTCACGTGTCCTTCACACACTTCGTTTTCTCTAGTTCTTGTTTAATTGATGTGTAAGTGAATTCCCTAATATCGGGAAAGGATGTTGAGATGCGTTGTGACGTGGTTTGCTTGGACCGTTTCTCGGTCGTTTGGTTGGTTGTAGTTGGTTCATTTCTCGATTTGATCATGTTTCATGTTTGATGCTGTTTTGAGATAGAATCGAGCCTTGCTTGGTAAAGTGTGCATGATGTGGCCATGCGTGATGTTCTCTTGTTTGAACTTTGCTATTGATCTACCATCGATGCCGGTGCGGTAAGGGTCGACTTATGTTAACGGCGATCGATATATCCTCGCTTGATATTAGTGTTTTCACGTGATGAGTTTCCCCAACTCATCCCCAATTTTTCCCATCCTCAGGTACATAGGATGGTCGAACGGACAGCAGCGACAAGGGGAGTTTGAGCCATGTTGGAGTTCGGGGAAAGCAAGGAGCTGTGAATCCGAAGTAGTGGGTTTAGGACACCCAAGCCACATGTTTGTCATGTGTAAATGGCTAAAATTGAATAAGTTTGCTTGTAAAATATGTTTGTGTGTCCTATAAACATAAGGTTTTCTCATGATGCTGTTTGTCTTAATTCTGCTGTTGTTTTTAATGTGATTGTCCCGAGTTATGCTTCCGCTTGTGTTTAAAGAAAGATAATAATGAACGGACGTCATGTTTATATGACCCCGAGGTGGGGGCGTCACATGCAAGGTTTTCAGGTACCTCCTATTCGGCTTCTGTGGCACAGCAGAAGGAAAATGGAGAAAGGTTAGTACATTAAGAAGAATATTTGATAGTTGATGAAACTAGGAGGGAGGGAGGGATCAGATATCGATCAAGTGCTCTTTCTACAGAAATTTAAAGCATGAATTAATTTGGACGGGTGCTGATTGATCTTTCAGGGAGGGCTTCAAAGGATGTCAGTGCCGCACCAGATAGAAATTTGGCCGTTACTACGTGAACAGATTCATCTTCGGAAGCTTTACTTCAGAAGCTTAATGAACAGCCAAATGCATTGTTGAACCCGGAGAAGCTACATACCAAGTCACAGCGTTGACGACACTGTTTGTCGTTCCTTGCGGACAGATTTGTGCTTGTGGTTGTTCTCCTGACGGCAGTGAAGGTTGTGCCCAGAAAGGAGTAGAAAAAGGCAGCCATATACATGGGGCGTACGCACGCATACTTGTTATGCACTTGTTTGCTTCGTGCTCACCGCATGTGCCCGTGTAAGTGTTATTATGTGGTGGCGAAAAGTAGTAAATTGGTTCTCTGTGTTCTGGACCAATACTATTTATAACCACTAACGCCCTTAGGAAGAAGCACTAGAAATGCTGCTTTTTGGAAACTTTTTTTGGTTATTAATCTCCAATGTCATTTTAGCGAGTTATCTGCCTTGGCAATAGATTTTTTCATTTTGGTTTTCTGAGCAGACGCCATCTTTTGATAGTCGTTATATTTCTATTACAGACGAGACACGGAAGTGTTGTACTTGCAGCAAGGTCTCATCTAATTTAGGACACATTGTGTGAATTGACAACTTCCTCTTTTCAACAATCTGGATGATTGTTGGCCATAAAAAGGTTGTTTCTTTTGGGCCAGAAATTTACTTCCCCTTTTCCTGAAAGAAAAATTGAATTGTTGAGTGTTATGTGGTTCAAGAGGAAAAGAAGGATTTCCATTTGATTTTGATTCCCGAGCTTTGCGTGGAGTCACTAATCTAGAGCAGTCTTTGTAGCATTCTTCCATCGAAACTACTTCTCTTTTTCCGGTTTTGTGTTTCATCGATAGATTTTTTACTTTTTTTTCTCGACAAGCAAGATAATCTTTACTTCTTCACTTAGGGAAGCTGCCCGGTGAAATGAACCTCGACCAGAAATTGTAAATCCTGATGATTTTGAGAAAATTCTTCCCGATTTAGATTGCAGTCTTCCAGGACTTAAATGCCAGGAATCAGAAATCTGTGGCCTTGAATTGTAGTTCTCTGAGCAAGACAGATTTTGAACTAAAGATCAGCTCGGGAAATAGATGAAGTTAAGCTTTAATGGAGTTGTATCCAGGGTTCATTCGGAAGAAACAAGAAGTTTTGTTCATATGATATGATCCGAAATGTCTGATGACACGGCCTTAATTTTTTGCGGGCGTGATTAATCTCTCGCTCTTCCTTAATGCACAGTATGTTGCTACTGCTTGTCAAAGACAATGAGCTAAATCATCGAGTTAAATCAGTAGTAATGCTACATACTCTAAGGCAGGCTTACCAAATTAGTTCACAACACTATGGCAAGCTGCAAGTGCCCATTTCTTGCTTCATGTTGAATACATACGCAATAAGAGTCGCATCATTTTGTAAACTAATTATGTAAAGAAGAGTTAATACATGCAACACAAGACATGAAAATGAAATTTAACCTCACTGAATCGTGACAAAATACGTGAAGACAAATAAAAAAATTTGCAATTGATGCCGGGTGACCAATTGTCCTCCAACTTGGTCTCTTTCCAATCTTTCTCTCGGTCGCCAGATCAATCGGAGATTCGGATGTCTATAGAGAGAGGGGAGTGGTGCCCTCATTTGCTGGCCTAAGCAATTATGTTGCTGATGGAATTAGACTCTTTTATGGCAGTCTCCACCAAAGCGTCCTGCAATTAAGAATTAGTCGGGTGAACAGAACCTCCGATTCCGAGCAAAAGGACACGAACGCACCTGTCCAGCAATGAGACAAGCAACAGTTTTCTTGCTCAACTCCTGATGTTCGCCAGCCAGCAGTAGCTCGTCCAGAATGTAATAAGCCTAGTAACTTGAGGTTCAATGTCAGAATCACATATATTAGAGAGAAGGGAAGGTAGCTAAATTGGCTGTGGGGCAGTTAAAGCATGCACTAAGAGCATGTAAGGCCAGTTTGAGCAGAAACCATCCATCTTTTGCGTGGTTAAGACAAAAAAAAATGTGAAAAGAGGATCCCAGCAAGGTAGATTTAGTGTCCGTACCTTGTGGAAGTTGAAGATCAAGTCCAGCTCGCACACCTGTCAAGGAAACAAAAGAGGGCACCGAAACAAAATGCAAGTTTGTCAAACCAATTTCAACTCATAAAAGAAATATGCATCTTGCTCTTCATTCTTCAAGATAAAAAGGCTTACACTTCCGAAGTAGCGATCTAAAGTTTCCACATAGCGATGGATTATTTCAAGAACCTCCAGCTCATTGTCTTCTTGGTCGATGCACATACAGAAGTAAAGGCTGGCATACCTGTTAAATATGTCTTGAATTTTATGTATTCGGTCCGGTTTTTGACCCGACCCAACATATTTTTGTGTGACCTGAAAGTGGAAAGAAAATTGAGATTTGGTTTGCTTGTTGCGGGTTGGGCCGATAGGCTCAACCCGCAGCAAGCGAACAAATCTCCATAGCGGACCGCCCAAGCTGGAGGAAGCGAACCAATGCGCGGGGGGGTTCGGGGGCGTAGCCCCGAGAAAAATTTTCGGGAGCCCTATTTGTACTGTGGCTAGGTTTTCTCATTGTTGTGTAGAGAGAGAGTTTCGTTTTCGTGAGCCGAGAGATTTTGTCGTTGTTTCGACTTCTGAAATTTGTACTCTCTTTGATTATAGTGGAATTTGTCTTGCCTCGCCCGTGGACGTAGATCACCTTGTGATCGAACCACGTAAATCCCTGTGTTCTGTCTTTTGTTTTTCCGCATCGTTGTTCAACAATACCTAACCACATGAACAAACGATATAACAGATTGCATATTTCAGTTCTTAAGCAAACTCTGTAGTGCGACTCATTGCCAACTACTGAATTATAGGAGGTACAGACAGCTAAATGACTTTGCAAAAACTGTAAGCATACCTTCTATAAACAACTTTCAATCCTCTCCACTCAACAAAGTTGCAAAGTTGGGGCCCTCTTGTAAGTACTTCACCACTAATCTCTCGAATAACCTAACAGCATGAGCATACATGAATAATAGTATTTTAACATGGGTATACTTTCCCAGCAGCACGATGGAGACAACGAATAATCAGATGAAGTGGGATTTATTACGAACTAAGCACAGTTCAGAAGTTCAAGTGACATTTTGTAGGGTCTATTGAGGATTTGAATTAGCATATGCACAAGATATAGCACATATTACGTATTGTTAGGAAGCGCAGCGAAGCCCAATACCTTTCGCCTGGGGAGATTACCAAGAGGAAGCCTAAGTCTGAGCCTGTTAACATATCTAATTAGACCCACCTTCACTTAAAAGCTTATGCCAATGAGTTATGGGCCAAGTAAGATATATTAATTGTTCTAAATCATACCAATTCTTTGATGTAAGATTCCTTTAACACAACTACACATGCATCCAAACACATATTAGCAAATTCTATCCCTATGAAGACTAACATTAGCAACTAGAAATTCTCACCAAATAGCAAATAAAAAGGCTAATGGAGGCAGCGTTGATATAGCATGGTTCATGGTTCCATCAGTAATTGATGTTGCAACTGCCAAAGGTCATCCAGTGAAGGGAATATCTATGACTACTCACTAAAGGGTGCTGTCCATCAATTATCCAATGAGGGAGACAAGCTTGGTGGGTTCCCCACTTATTTTTTATCGACGAGTCTAGAGTCCCTATTGATAACTCTCAAACAACTAGATCATCATAAATGACCAACCTTAAAGGAAGCACTAGAAGTGAAATTAGAGTAAGATAGCGAAGCGACTCTCATTTACAATTCTCGCACCAACAAGCATCAAGAGAGCAAGTTTACTCTAATGATCCTTACAAGTTTACTTAATGTTGTATTTTAGGCCATAAACATATAATTTCCACATTCTTATGGTATCATTTTTTGCACAGCCTCGGAAGTATCCCTTTGGACATGGTTGCTTAGCCTCCTTTTAAGCGAAATCCTAGTCATGTTTCTATTAAATAACACCCTAAGCCAAAAACAACAAACCAATTGCATGCTTAAATTTTATCAAGCTTTCTCAAAACCCCTTTGACACGATGAAACTTGAACGGTATTACCTAAAATGCTTCTAACACGGGAAAATAACTGAAACAAATATTTCATGAGACAAAATTGCCAGTTTCATAGACATTTTAAACTTTGCAAAAATGCGAGATTGATAAACTTATCATTGGTGCTACTGTGAGTGTTCTTTCTTTCCATCTCTCCATAAATCAGCCAATTAAGAAGATTCATGCGCTCCTTCAAGAGAATAACTTTTACTATCCATATCCGTGATGCAACTGTTGTAAGTCTTGTTTGAGTCCAACACTATTAAACAAACAAAACACCAGCACGTGAAGTAGTGTTGAAGTGGTCAAATTTCAGTTTTACATGTCTTCAATGATGTAGTAGTGGAGTCCTAGTTTGTAGGGGTTTGTTTCTACACGTTTTAGTTAGTGGGATATGTTAGTGGGTCTTTGTTATTGTTATCCCGTTGTTATTTTCTTGCTGAGTAGTTTTCAATGTTATGCCTATTTAATAGGCTTGTGATCTGTTGAGTAAAATGTACGAGAGTTTTTCAGCAGCAATATTTTGTGTGTGTCGTCTTCTACTCTTTGCTCTCTTTAGAGGTTATTGAACCATACTTGCCGCTTGTTCTTTTTCAACAATCTGGTATCAGAGCAAGGTTCTGGGTATTTTGTGAGCATCTCTATTGCCAAGATGGGTGATCTTCAAGTAGTTGACGGAATTAAGAAGCTGAGCAACCAAAACTACAATTCTTAGTCTACCTGCATAATGTCTTATATGCAGGGCCAGGATTTGTGGGAGGTTGTTAATGAAAACGATGTGAGACAACCGGAGGCTGAAGATGCGAATGGGACATTGCGGAAGTGGAAGATTAAAGCGGGCAAAGCCATGTTCGTTTTGAAGACGACAGTTGAAGAGGATGTGCTGGAGCATATCCGAGATGCGGAAACTCCCAAAGAAGCTTGGGATATGTTCGCCAAGCTGTTCTCTAAGAAGAACGATACAAAGCTCCAACTTTTAGAAAGTGAGTTGTTGTCGATGGCGCAACGCGACATGACGGTCGCTCAGTACTTCCGCAAAGTGAAAACGTTATGCCGAGAGATTATTGAATTGGATCCGGAGGCTCCCATTGGCGATACTAGGATGAAACGGATCATCATCCATGGTTTGAAGCTAGAATTCAGGAGTTTTGTTGCTGCCATACAAGGATGGCAAACTCAGCCGTCTCTTATCGAATTCGAAAATTTGTTAGCTGGTCAAGAAGCATTAGCGAAGCAAATGTGAGGAGTCTCGTTGAAGAATGAAGAAGAGGCACTCTATGCCAACAAAGGCAAGTGGAATTTCAAGCGGCATGCCTACGATGGATCTAAAAAGAACGATGACAAGGCAAGAAGTCATCAAGATGAAAGGAGCATTCGTGCATGGAAAGGTTCTAAGAATCATGGCAATAGCCAAAAGTTTGAAGGGAAGTGCTCCAACTGCAATAAAAAAGGTCATATGGTGAAAGATTGCTGGTCAAAAAAGAAGGCCATCGAGAGTAACGCTGCTACTTCAAAAAACGAAGACGAATAGGATGCTGAAGCTTTCTTTGCCATAGATAAGGAGGACCTAGCCCTTACTGCAACAACATTCAATCAAATCGATTATGAAAATGATTGGATCGTTGACTCGGGCTGCTCAAACCATATAACCGGTGATAAAGAAAAGTTGCAGAACTTATCGGAGTACAAGGGAAGTCGGGTGGTGATGACGGCGAATAACTCAAAGTTATCGATAACCCACATCAGTAGTACGGCTGTCTCTCCCCAATGTAGCAATGCCGAGGTGCCACTCCAAAACGTCTATCATGTTCTAGGAATGAGAAAAAATCTTCTCTCGGTAGCACAATTAACATCTTCTGGCCATTTTGTTTTGTTTGGTCCACAAGATGTGAAGATATATCGAGACCTTGAGATTACAGAAGAGCCGGTAATGAAGGGACAAAGAACGGAGTCTGTCTACGTGTTGTCTACGGAAATCGCATATGTAGACAAGACGAGAAGGAATGAGACAGCAAACTTATGGCACATGCGGCTAAGTCACGTTAGCTATTTCAAGCTAGATGTGATGATGAAGAAGTCGATGTTAAAGGGACTTCCACAACCTAAGGTGAGAATAGACACTGTATGTGCAGGCTGTCAGTATGGAAAAGCGCACCAGTTACCGTATGAAGAGTCCAAATTTAAAGCGAAGGAACCATTAGAGTTGATACACTCTGATGTGTTTGGAACAATTAAGCAAGCCTCCGTTGGTGGGATGAAGTATATGGTGACCTTCATTGATGACTTCTCGAGGTACATGTGGGTTTACTTTATGAAGGAAAAATCTGAAACTCTTTCAAAATTCATAGAGTTCAAGAAGGTAGTGGAAGCGGAGGTTGGTAAAAGAGTCCATTGTCTACACACCGACAATGGGGGAGAGTACATCTTAAATGAGTTCACAGATTTCCTTCAGGAGTGCAGAATACGCCATCAGTTCACATGTGCTAGCACTCGCAGCAAAACGGGGTGTCAGAAAGGAAAAACAGGCATCTGGCATAAGTATGTCGAAGTATGCTTCATTCAAAGAATGTTCCGGGACGGTTTTGGGCAGAAGCAATGAAGACTGCGGCCTTCGTGACCAACAGGCTTCCTCAACAAAGGTTATACTTTCGTTCACCTTTTGAAAAATTATGGGACATGAAGCTTGCTGTTGGTCATTTTCGAGTTTTTGGATGTGTGTGCTATGTATTTGTGCTTGACCAGTTACGTAGCAAGATGGAGAAAAAGGCTGTTAGGTGTATCTTTGTAGGATACGACAGTCAAAGAAAAGGGTGGCGATGTTGCGATCCAACAACCGGGAAATGCTACACATCTCGGAATGTGGTGTTTGATGAAGCTTCCTCATAGTGGTCCTCGAACAAGGAAGTACTACCGGACTCGGATGTTTTCAAGGAAATGTTAAAAATTTCTCAATTCCAGTTGAGTTTAAGTGAAACAGAGGTTGCAGACGACGATGTAGATGTTGAAGAAGGCATAGCTCAAAATCCTTGGCAAACAGGTGTATATCAAAGGCCAAGCGAAGAAGATGAGCCAAGTGGAGCAAGTACACCAACTGCACTTAGAAGGTCAACAAGAGCTCGAAAGCCAAATCCTAAGTATGCTAATGCCGCCATAGTGGAAGAGGCTGATGCAAAAGAGCCTAAGACATTTGAGGAAGCATCTTAGAGTTCGAAATGGATTAAGGCTATGGAAGAGGAAATTGCTGCATTAGAGCGAAATCAGACTTGGGAGCTCATACCAAAACCAAGAGATGTGAAGCCTATTTCTTGCAAATGGGTGTACAAGATAAAGCGCCACACAGATGGATCCATAAAGAGGCACAAAGCTCGTCTGGTAGCTCGAGGGTTCTCTCAACAATATGGATTAGACTATGATGAAATGTTTAGTCTAGTTGCGAAGTTTACAACTTGCAGCAAGCAAAAGTTGGAACTTGTGGCAAATGGACGTGAAAAATGCATTTTTGCATAGGGAGCTAGATCGGGAGATCTATATGAGCCAACCAATGGGCTTTCGGAATCAAGATCATCCTGAGTATGTGTGTAAGCTCTGGAAGGCTCTCTATGGGCTAAAACAGGCAACAAGGGCTTGGTATGGTAAAATTGCTGAATTTCTTACTCATAGTGGTTATTCGGTGACATCTGCGGATTTTAGCTTGTTTGTCAAAGCTAAAGGAGGGAAGCTAGCTATTTTGCTAGTGTATGTAGATGATTTAATTATCACAGGTGATTGGGAAGAAGAAATTCTCCAAACCAAAGAGAATTTGTCAGTTCGCTTTCAGATGAAAGAACTTGGACAGCTGAAACACTTTCTTGGTTTAGAGTTCGACTATACTCAGGAAGGAATATTTCTCCATTAGCAAAAGTATTCCAAAGATTTGTTGAAGAAATTTGCAATGCTTAGATGCAAGCCAATTTCGACACCGATGGAGCCAAATGCCAAAATGTGTGCTCATGAAGGGAAAGATTTACAAGATGCTACCATGTATCGACAGTTGGTGGGTAGTCTTATCTACTTAACTTTAACAAGACTGGATGTTTCTTTTGCAGTTGGTGTGATGAGTCGCTACATGCAAAATCCAAAGAAGACTCACTTGGAATCAGTTCGTCGAATCTTGAGATATGTGACGAGCACGCTTGGCTATGGTATTATGTACAAGAAAGGTGGAGATTGCAGACTAGTTGGCTCTTTGTGATGCCGACTATACAGGTGACCATGATTCCCGGTGTTCAACTACCGGGTATGTCTTCATGCTTGGGTCCGGAGCAATTTCTTGGTGTAGTAAAAGACAACCAACAGTGTCTTTGTCAACCACTGAAGCAGAATACAGAGCAGTAGCAATGGCAGCTCAAGAAAGCACTTGGCTTATGCAATTATTGAAAGACTTACATCAACCAACAGGAGTATGGTGTCTCTTTGTACTGAGACAACTTGTCGATAATACGTTTGGCAGAGAATCCAGTTTTTCACGCAAGAACTAAGCATGTGGAGGTACATCATCATTTTATCAGAGAGAAAGTCTTGCAACAAGAAATTGAGTTGGAGCATGTCAAAACAGAAAATCAAGTTGCAGATTTGTTTACAAAAAGCTTGAGTAGCAACAAGTTCGAAAGTTTTTGTCATCAGCTCGGTATGGTAAAAAGAGTAGAAGCTGGTGTTGATGGGGAGTATTGAACAAACACAACACCAGCACGTGAAGTAGTGTTGAGTGGTCAAATTTCAGTTTTACATGTCTTCAATGATGTAGTAGTGGAGTCCTAGTTTGTAGGGGTTTGTTTCTACACGTTTTAGTTAGTGGGATATGTTAGTGGGTCTTTGTTATTGTTATCCCGTTGTTATTTTCTTGCTGAGTAGTTTTCAATGTTATGCCTATTTAATAGGCTTGTGATCTGTTGAGTAAAATGTACGAGAGTTTTTCAGCAGCAATATTTTGTGTGTCCTCTTCTACTCTTTGCTCTCTTTAGAGGTTATTGAACCATACTTGCCGCTTGTTCTTTTTCAACAAACACTTCATGTGTAAAGGAAAAGCGAACACATGAGGTGATGAGAGAATGCAGGCCACATACTCAGAAGCTAGAACAAGCAAAGGACTTTACTGGAACACCACTCTTCCCTAGATTATATTTTCCACGTACTTTTAAAAATGTAGTTCGAGTATTTCTTTTTAGGTCATGTTTTCAACTTGTCCATATGTAAGTCAACCACAGGGAACATGATCTACAGACTGTAAAAAATGAAATCTCCTTAGTTCTTCATTCTAGGAGAAGGTGAATACCACTTTGTCAGCCTCACTTTACCCTGCCTACTTAGGAGAAGCACGAACTGAATCTGAAAATCGAGGACAAATTAAAGTAATTATGCTCACAGCACAACGTGCAATCCAAATGCTTACATCTCCTATAATCAGTCAACAACAAATCCATTCCATGCCAAAACAGACACCAATGGAGCAATGCCCTCAAAGATGCAATTTTTAAGGGTCCTACGCAAAATCGCGACTGACCCACGAAATCAGATGCTCCAATCTGTACCAGATCTAATGCAATTCAACAACGGATGAGAATAAGCTACCGGCTCTTGCTGGGGGATGACAAGATCTCATCAAAAGAATCAACAGTTTCACAAAGACTACACAACAATCATCAGATCAACCAAAGTGAAAAAAAAGTAATCCAACCAGAGTCTCTTTAATGGTTCCTTGCACATCTTGTCTTTGGTATGATACACTTAATTCAGTGGTCTTTTTATCATATCACGGCTTCTGATAATAGAAACAACAATTACCCATTAGTAAATAATAAAACAAAATAACAATATAAACAACAATTACCCATCATATATACTTACTCGGTATGGACATTTTGTTGAACATGTTGGGTGCACTACAAGAACAAAGGTAAACACAAAAGTCTTCTCATCCGAAACTTACGCATCAAACAACAACAGCCCATATGATCAAAAATCAGTTCCAGACACAAAACAAAGAAGAACGGGGATGGTTTTGTACCCTCCCGAGACCACCATGGCTAACGACAACAGGCGAAGGTGAGCAAGGTTCGAACACAGTGAGAAAAAAGGGCTCTTTTTTATTTTTTTTCTCAAGCAATTTTCTCTCTTAAGAATGCACAAAATCAAGGCAACTAATCGTCAACAAATTTAAAGCAATAGTCAACAGTAGTGGAAGATGCACAATTCAAGATCAGCGGAGCTCACTGATGGGTGGTGCTCAACTAATCACCTCAATGGAAGGAGGCAGAGGAGGAGGAGGAGGAAGAGGAGAGGATGAACGAGCAACTAAGAAGACGGTTAGTGCTAGTGAATGCGGAGATGGTGACGACGATGGCACGACGATGCTGTTGACAGGGAGTTCAACTTAGCCTATCTTTTGGGTAGGAGTGTCGTAACCGAATCAAAAAATCGAATTGAGATACGAACCAAATTGAAATTTTTGTGCATTCCGATTTGATTCGATTTTTCGGTTAGGATAATTAAAGCTAATCATTATTTTTTTTTCAATTCGATTTATTTCGGTTCGATTCGAATTGAAACAAACTCCGAACCGAACTGAAAATAACCTTTCGTTTACCCGAAAGCTAAAAGGGCCAAAACTAAAACCAGAACGGGCCGTCATTTCTCTCTCTAACGCATCTCTTTTATCGTCTCTTTCTCTCTCTATTTCTGCGACTCTCTTCTTCCTTGGCTGTCACTCGAATCCTCCATTTTCTTTTGCTTGCTCATCTTTATCACCTCGTCCTGGTGAGCGACGTCCTTCACTTGCTACGTTTGACCGGTGATTGCAAGAGACCAAAAGAAGAAAAAAAATACAGATGGTATTTTGACCAAGCAGCAACAGAACTTCAACGAAGTGAAACATGAAACCCACGAAAGGGGAGAAGGAAAAGGAAGGGAACTTCTACTATTTCTCAACCCAAGGTTGAGCTCTGCAAAATCGACGCCATTCTCGAACTCCTGAAGAAGAAATCCTCTCGTTCCTCCTCTCTCTCTCTCTTCTGTGAGAAATTTTCTAGCTCTAATTGATAGATTGAGCTCTGCAAGAGCACGGCCCTTGCAGAATCGGAGCAAAGGACGGAGCTCCGGCACATCGTCTTTGGAATCGCTGCCTTGGCCAAGCTCTGGGAACAGAAGAAACCGAGCTGTGAAAAAAAAAGCAAAAAAAAAAACAAGAAGGAAGAAATCGAAAACCGAACCAAACCAAATCAATATTTCGGCTCAGTTCATATTCGGTTCAAACGAGATTCAATTCGGTTCAAAAATGCATTCTTGATAGTTCGGTTTGGTTCGATTTTTCAATAAAACCGAACCGAATCGAACCGTTTACGTCTTTACTTTTGGGTCCTCCGGGTGGAACCACGGCTCGACCTCTCTCTGATGACCTGTTCTTCAGAGGGAGCCCTCCGACCCTAACTCCAATCCACCAAGCCTCCATCCTTTTCTAGTAGCCGAGAGGAAGTGTCCGGCGGTGCCCGCCAGACGTGGTCGTAAGATTTTCCATGACTGAGAGAGGAGAGAGACAAGAGGTGTGAAATTTGAAATAAAGGGAGAGAGAGAGCGCAATTAAAGAGGAGAGAGAGAGGAGGGGGACCGTTGACAACTCGGAAGCTTTCAAGTTTTCCTCTTTTTTCAATTTTCACGTCAGTTATACATGTCATCCTTTTAATGAATCACGTATGTCATATAAACAAGTAAGGTGGTGTTCTTATACCACTGAATAGTTTCTCACCATGTACCCTCATAAATGCGGCATGCCATAGTTGGCGGCGTGACCTCATTATAAGTGGCAACGTGTCGACAATTGATTTCTCTTGGACTTATATTATACACAACAAGATCCGGTTAGCCGATCACTGTAGTATCATCAGTATAAGTATCCGTCAATTCATTCATTTACGAGACTAGCTCGAATATTTGGGCAATTGAGAGCTCTGCTAGTCGCGCTCATCACCCGCCACCCGGCATTTAAAGTGCCAGAAGCATTGTATGACAGCTGCTCCTCTCGCGTGCGAACCAACTCCGTAAGTTTAGTTTAACTTTCGCATGATATTAACCCTTTCGCAAAGTATTGAAATTTTGGGATGGAAATTCAGATAATTTTTAGTACTGTGTATATACTTTAATTGGGTTATGATCAGTAGAATTCAGATAATTGTTATTTCAGTTTTAAACCTAGTATATGGATTCTAACGTAGTTATAAACTTTTCAATTATTTCAATGTCATTCTAAATCTTTGCATAGAAATAATATAATTCTTCTAATCAATTTTTATTTGAAAATGCTATGCGATGGTCCAATTATTACCGCCATCCTGCGTGGCATGCCCAACGATTTGCACAAATTTTTTTTATATTTTCTTTTTGTTTCTTTTATTTTCCTTTCTCTTTTTTTTTTTCCCAATTTCCTTTCATCCCATTTCCTTTCCATACAAAGGTGGAGCATCTGGCAAGCCCACATTGCGGTTTCTCGATCTTGACCCACAACGGGGTGATGCCGCTTTGTCGCGACCACCGAACCCAATCCTCTTCAATTGTCGACCCAAGGGAGGAGAAAGGGGTGATAAGGCGGCCCATTGAGCTCATTGCAGTGGCCACGAGGCTCAATCAAGAAGAAGATGAATCGTACAAATTCATAAGATGAACAAATAACCAGAAGAAAAGAAATGAAAAAAAGAGAAAAAGATTAGAAAATCTAGACAAATAAGCAAAACGCGTCGTTTCAGGTAAACTTGTCAATGTTAGGTTACCTAGTCGTGCCACATGAAACGATTGGCATGGCCATCGATGATTGGACCATCATGGGAAAAGTGCTAAAAAAGTCCTAAACTGTATTGGTATCAATTCAGTCTGAAATCCTTTAATTTAGTTAATTTAATTCTAAATATTTTGCATTTGTGCCAATTGAGTCCATCCAATCAATTTTGGCCGAAAATCATTGACATAGACAACGGCCGTTTTACGTAACACGGCTAGCTCTAACGTAGATAGTTTTTATTAATTTTTTTTATAAAAATTGAATGTTCAATACATATTTATTTTTTAATCCTTTTTCCCTTCATCTTGGCTGGAAGGGTGCAAAGGCCCTCCCCCAAGGCCTTTGCAACCTCGTCGGCTGCGAGAGAGGCTGCAAAGGCCCTTGCCAGCCAGATCTGGGCAAGGTGGGCCTCCTCTAGATTTGGTGAGGGCCTGTCAAAATGAAAGGAAAAACAAAGAAAGAAATAAATAAAAAATAACTAAGAAAAGAAAAGAAACAAAAAATTATAAAAATATTCAAAAGATTATTAAAATATCCACGTTAGTGCTGATCACTCCACATAGGATGGCTAATATCTGCGTTAACAATTTTCGATCAAAATTGATCGGATGGACTTAATTGGTATAGGTGCAACATGTTCAGGACTAAATTGGTCCAATTGAAATGTTTAAAACTGAATTGGTATTGATGTAATAGATTGATGACTTTTTTTGGTATTTTTCCCTACCATCAAGTCGGCAACTTCAAGTGATAATTAGTTGCAAGGATTATATTAAAATTTCATGTCATGCAAAAGTTTAAGACAAATGGAAAATTTCCCCAACAAAATATGTCAAGAGGTATCGAACAAGAATGCTTCAACTTCAACTCACTATTTGCTCTAATGCAATCTATTTACACCAAGATTTCATAGTTTGGACTATCAAACTCGAGTAGTTACTACGATACTTTAGCCTGATGAAATTGTAAACTAGACCCTTGGGTATCTGAATATGTGAACCTAATCTTGTGTATATGTGCTTCGGACTATATATATTTCTTTCTAATCCAAGCATAATTAGGGGTGAGCAAAGGAACCGCTTGGTTTGAACTGGATTGGACCGACGTATATATTTTTAATTTTTTACAAATATGTAAAAACTAACAAGTCCTTAAACTAATGCTTGCAACACAAACCCTTAGACTCAGTCACTCTCTCCTCTCGCACGCATGACTAAGATCCTAATCTCAGTTGCTTGCCTCCCTCTCGCTCAACTGTCACCTCCCTCTTGCAGTCTCACTCTCTCACTCGACTCTATATCTTTCTATGCACTGGTGTTTCTTCCATTTGGTTCTCGGCTTATAGCTGGGAGTAGCGTTGAAAACCGAACGGAGTGCCAGCTATGATAGAGGGGAATATTTCTTTCTTGATTCCACAGTTGGAGGAAGAATGAGAGTAACTTCCATTGGAGACAGCAGCCGAGGCGGTGCCTCCGCTGCAACACGCCCTAATTTATGTTCTGTGTTTGTCAATTTAGTGGAGCATCTCGGACTTCAGAGACTGAGAGTGGAGCGTGTGCTTTCTCTTTCCTGCTTAAGATCATTTCTGGATTAATGAGGGCGGCTTGGGGAGTGATGCCGATAAAAATTTACGAGAAACAGAATCGATTGAACCATATCTGTAAATCACTTTTATTCTTGTACAGCATTCATGCCTCTCGCTTCAGCACTCTAGATGCAGAAAATCAATTGGTAGGCTGTTCCTGCAACAGCAATAACTACAAAAACAATGAGTCAAGACAGATTGACATACATATAGAGAGAGAGAGAGAGAGAGAGAGAGTTAAAGGGGTGTTCCCATTTTATGAGAAAACTAATTGGAAGTTTATGCTTGGAAGGTATAACGAGAGAATATAATGGCAAATAATTAAATAAAAAAAAGAACATGCCACTGGTTCTGTTGGCCCATCTGGGAATTGGGAACCTCGGTCCCTCCAGTTCAATTCGCGGTTCCTAGGTGGGAACTAGACCAACCTGAGAACCAATCACTTCTAAGCATAATAGAGATGGCGCTTCTTTTAGAGGCAAGTCTGGATATCCCATTAGATGTTGATTTGGTCAAAGCCCTTTGCTACCTTGCTTGTGAGATTTTGTTAGACCACTGTTAACTGTATTAAAAACTTAAACCGTTATATGAAGACATAGTTTAATATTTAATTATTCTAACACTCCCCGACGCTTAGTCTAGTCTTTTTGCTTAGTACTAAGCGTGGACAAATTTAACTGGGGAGGCAAATGGGGCCTAAAAAAATTTAAACTCAGGAGTTCCAGCTCTGATACCATGTGAGATTTTTGTGGGACAACTACCAACTGTTTTAAAAACTTAAGTTGTTAGATGATGGTGTGGTTTAATATTTAATTATTCTAATAAGCTTTAGTCTCATCTTGAAAGTGTACGAGGATTTGAAAATACAGAAGGAGAGGTGGTTGAAGAGTACAAATTCAAGTAGAACAGAGTGGCAAGTCCTAACGTAGGAACGGATGAACGGAGGACACTTGATGGGGGACCAGGTATTTGCTGCAGCTTAGGAAGCGTCAGCATTGATGGAGCTACATGCAATATGGCCGACAAAAAAGAAGTGTTATTTCATGTACAGAGCGAAACTTTCAACGTTTCAGCAAGTCCTCATGTCTCCAGTTTTGTTGATGGGGCAGCTAACGATTGTAGACCATTCTATGTCGACAGCATTGAGAACGAGCGTATCTTGCTTTTCCAGGGATTCAGAGGTAGAACAGGACAAGTGAACAAAGAGGGAATCGACAAGAACCTGCTCTTATTAAGGCCACTGGTCGACAACGTATTTTTGAATTTCTTCTTCTTATCTCTTAAACTAGAAGTAGCAATAGATAAAGCCATTCAAGCGAAACTAGAAGGATAAATTACCCTAGAAAATCACAAATGTCTTGTGTGAAGTGCAAACGAAATCTAAATGTTTTAGAAAACGTGATCAAGTTCTCGAAGCTTTCCAAACCTATGCAGTCAAGTCGTGATTTCGATGTTAATTGTGTCTAGTCACCGGAATTTCAAAATACTCGAAGTTCTCACAAAACTAAACCTGTGATATACCTGAAGGATCTACAGACCAAATATATATATATATATATATATATATATATACACACACACTTGAAGGATCTTCTCCACAGCATCAACCAAGATGGCAGTGCGATGCCCAATGGCCTATGGAGAGAGAGAGAGAGAGAGAGAGAGAGAGAGAGAGAGAGAGAGAGAGAGAGAGAGAGAGAGAGAGAGAGAGAGAGAGGTTTGCATTTCCCATGATTTCATACCAGTTATTTACCCTCCTTAAGGTCTATAATCTTATAATGGACATCTTAATTTAAATGTCTCAAACGGTGTTCAATCTACCATACATCTCTTAGGATAATTTACTCATTTGGAGTTTCGATGACACTAATTTGTTGCGGTGCATTAATCAATGTTAGAGATAAGGGACCCACATGGAAAAGATTTTTTTTTTGGTGTAAAATATCAATATTATAAAGCAAAAGAAGTATAGTACCTTAGGGGCATCCCCGGCATCACAAATAATGATAATAATTCAAAAGATGGACGTAGAGAGTCTCGACATAGTAGCCTATAAAACATTTGTCAAGGAAGGTCTAATTCTACCTTTTACATTTTTACGCACCTTAGCCAAAATATTATGGATGTCAATTGATTTATTTTGAAACCGTCTACGGTTGTGCTTTATCCAAATTCCATCTATGAGAAAGGATACCTTGAGGTGTCATGCCACCAAGTCTTCGCCTTTTGTTGCCTTAATTATCCATTGAAGTTCCTCATTCCATCCTCTTAAAAGATGCCTAATCCCATGTTGTGCAAGAATACTGCACCATATGCTGCCTGTCAATTCACACTAAAAGTTTGACAAAAAAAAACTCACACTAAAAGAATAAATGTGTTTTGCCTTCTATACTGGCCCTTCAGAAGTTGCACAATATACCAACCGAAGTCATCCATTGGCTGACAATCTTTGCTATTGGTAATCTATTTCTACAAACGAGTCAGCCAATAAAATTGTGTTTGCTAATGCCGTTGGTCCAAATTAGGTTATACCACTTCGCAACCGATCCCACATGTCTAAGTTCATCATAAATTTCTTGGCAACAATACCTTAAGCTATGGATAACTGAAGTTAGAACAGGTAGAAATTTAAGGAGATATCGCTAACTCCAAGCCATATCGCTCCTAATGTTGATCTACATAATTGGAGTGCCTCTGCA
Source organism: Syzygium grande (assembly GCA_024733475.1). Classification (NCBI taxonomy): domain Eukaryota; kingdom Viridiplantae; phylum Streptophyta; class Magnoliopsida; order Myrtales; family Myrtaceae; genus Syzygium; species Syzygium grande. The sequence continues at coordinate 20,664,897 of JAMXDD010000002.1, read as the reverse complement.
TTTGGTGTTGTGAACCCACATACTCCAAAGGGAAGAGGATGGACAATTGATAAGGTTTCAGAACATGCGGCCTAACAATACTTTGTTCTATAAGTTCAGAACGAGCAATCCTAATCTTCCTCCCCTTTTGGGTGAGCAAATTACTTGTTATGCCACTTTGTGCGATCCATGATTTATTGTATTACTTGCCTACAAAAATTGATGGATCCTCTTTTTAACCTTGTATATGATTTGCTTTGGAAGTAAGAACATTTGCATCCAATAGATGGATGCAGATGGAGATGAGAACTAATTTGGCTAACTCTAGACGCCTTGCATAACTCATATGCTTAATGCCCCAACTTTCGATTTTCTTAAAGAGAGTTTGAATACTTCATTGGACTAAAATCTTGAGTGAATGTGAGTTCATATTTATGAGCTTGGGCTTGGACTTTTTCTTTGCGATCCCCAGGATTTTATTGGTCTAAAGCTAATCGTGCATCTTAACAAGTAGTATCACTACTTGTATATGATTTGCTTGGACTTTTTCTTTATGATCCCTAGGATAATTTATTGGTCTAAAGCTAATCATGCATCTTAACAAGTAGTGATACTACTTGTGGTAATCAGTGGCCACCAATATATGTCAATGTCTTATAAATGTGATCTAATTATAGAAAATTTCATGCATAATTACGGATTTTTGGGGAAATTTATCACTGCATTACCATTTGGTTGAAGTGATTATGAATGAAGGCAGGTTTTACGATGCAACAATGTGGGGTGGAACTTACTAGATATAAATAGTTGACTCATAAATTTGATTTTAATTATTTTGTAAAGGTGGATCCAACTATATAATATGAAATTAATGGGTTCGAACTCGGACTCATCTTTGGAAGTTTTCTCACAGCAGGGTATTGGAATGTTGCGGTGCCACCCAATTACGATAAACATGAGGCCAAGGGTTAATTTGCATTTGATTCTGGACACAATATTACCCAAGAAAACAACTTATAGTTAGATCGATTGATTCAAAACCACGTGACTCGGCATATAATTTGAGAAAATACATCATTCTGGAGCTGAAAAAATATCCTCAAACATTTCAGCAGCTGAAAAAATAATTTGCAAAAATAAATAATTCTAGAGCAAACTAAATACCGTAACACAGATAAACAGAAGCAGCAAAATAGAACCTCTAACTCAAAAGAAACTTGTCGATTTCCTTAGAAACGTTTATTAAATTTTAAAGATGATTAATCATTTTGCCAACCTTTTCTAAACTCAAATTTGCCAAAACCAACATAGATAAAGAAACATATTATCAATCTTTTTCATAGATCTTGAATAAGAGGAAAAGTTGGTGACATGGCAAGTGACGAGAAGACATTCTTTTCGTGGGTTTTGATAAATGGTTTCTAGAAAAATGTTGGAGGAGGATCAAAACGATGCAACAAATCGAGATAACGACAGTCTCAACAACGGAACAGAAGTTCTAGAATCAACGACTTTTGTTGCCTCATAGAATGACAAGTAAGAGGTAACAACAAAACGACTCGATAACCACAAAACGACGTTCTCATGCCCCCCATATTGTTTGTCGCCCTTCCATCTCACACCTTCTATAATAAGCAAAGGGCATATGAATAGCCTTCGGCTATTTAAGCTCACCTTGAAGACCCCAAACTTCACCAATTGAAATTAGCAAGAGGGCACATAAAATTGCTGTCCAACTCTCTTTGCATCTCCAACACTTTTCTGTCTAAACACTCGAGTGGTTGCCATGAAATATACTGCAATAATCTTGGTCTTTCTGCAATGTTGTCTTGCTTTGCAGGCCAACTCGACGATCCTGCATAAGTACGAGTCGATCTTCAACTTCGGTGACTCCTTAAGCGACACTGGGAACTACCTCCGATCCGCAGAGGGATCTCCAACTGTGCCGAATTATCCTTATGGCAAGACCTTCTTCGGGCATCCCACTGGTCGTTATTCAGATGGACGTCTTATAATTGATTTCATTGGTATGTAGTTCTCCCGACTCTTCTTTTCTTTTTTAGATGCATGCTCTTGTTAGGAAAAAGAACAGGCATATGAAACAGAAGGCCTCTGTTTTTTTTGTAAATATTTGGATCTTTAGCAGTATATATCCACGCTCAAAGAAAGAGTATTTTTCTACGTTTCGTAAATGAAAATGCAGCGGAAGCAGTTGGGTTACCCTATCTGAAGCCATATCTTGAGGTAGTCAACGGCTCGGTCGATGCTCGCGGTGGAGTTAACTTTGCAGTTGCTGGTGCCAAAGCTCTTGATCCGACATTCTTTGAAGCTCGACACATTCGAACGATCCCCATGACGAATTATTCCTTAAGCGTTCAGCTACAGTGGTTCAAGAAACTCAAATCTTCTCTTTGCACAACACAACAAGGTAGATATAAACCCTATTTTTGTATGCATTGAGGACTGACTATACAGCAATAACTTTTGTGTACGTCCATTTTGTTTTTACGATCTTATTCACTCAAGATATGGTCATCCATTGATGTGATTTGGTAGTTCTCAAGTATATGTAGCCCGTAAATCTTTCATAGGATAATCACCCATAGTTAGTGCACTTTGTATTTTCAACTCAGAAACTAAAGATCATTCGTTTAAATTCCATCAACTATATGCAAGCTGCTCCGGATCAGGGTCACTTGTTTGGGCCAAAAGCCTTAACTTTATCGGTTTATGGGGTTTGCAGAGCATTTTAAGGGTCTCTAGATAGATGGGTTTCTACCTCCGTGCTCTTGCATTATTAAATGAAAATAAAACCAGTCTCTCATTGAGTGAGTATAGTATAGGAATATTTCCAGTCATTACCATCTTTTATTCAATTACTTGAATCATCTCATCATTTGATTTTTGCTTTCGTTCTTTTCTTTTGCAGATTGCTATACATATTTCAAGAAGTCTTTATTTCTAGTGGGGGAGATTGGTGGAAACGACTACAATCTTGCTTTCGCCCTTGGTGCAACCTTTGAGCAGCTCCGTCCCATTGTCCCAGATGTTGTTGGAGCCATCACCAATGCAATCAGCGTATGGCCCTTTCTTTTCTTGCAAGTGACATGAGCACAATACTACTTGTTCAACAACATCTTACAAAACCGAGTTGCTATCTACGTGGTTAACCTTTTCTTACTACTCCAATAAATTTATTTCCAAGGCATGTGATTATTTTAGATGCTCATCCAAGAAGGGGCGGTGGAGTTGGTAGTGCCAGGAAATTTGCCAATAGGGTGCTCGACGTCATACCTGGCAACTGTTCCGCGTTTTACCAAGGACGATGTGAATATGACAACTGGTTGTCTCAATCGTTTTAATGAATTCGCCAAGTACCACAACGATCATCTCCAGCAAGAGTTGCAGCTTTTGAGACAAAAATATAGCCATGCAAGGATCATCTATGCGGATTATTATGGAGATGCCATGCGTCTCTTTGAATCACCAAAACAGTATGGTGAGTTTCCTTTCATCTTAGTTCATGATTAACGGTGAATAGTCATATACATAAATAGAAGATTTATCCTACTTTGGGTTTAATATGGTTCAACTGATTTCCCTAAGCACCAACCTTTTTGTCCTTTTTTGCAGTAATTCAAACCTTTTTCCATGTAGAGAAGTTCTCTAGGAAAAAAAAAGAATTATATTTTTTGCACACTGTGCTGAATTTCCCTTTGCTTGCTCAACATAAACTAAAAATAATTCGAGATGACGATCAAAGCACGTTGAAACATTTAGTCCTATATGAAGTCTCCTCGGATGTGTCACAGGTCTAGTGCAAAATAGAGTGGCACAGATATTTCATTACATGGCATCAAAATTAATCGAAAACTTACGGCTCTTGATGAACTTATAATGGTGAGTAGTGAGATCAATGTCCTCTTGTTTTCAGGTTTTGGTAATTTGATACAGAAAGCTTGCTGTGGAGCTGGTGGACCATTCAATTTTGACGCCATGAAGATGTGCGGTTTTAAGGGCACAACTATGTGTACAGAACCATCAGCTTACATACTTTGGGACGGAGTTCACTACACCGAGGCGGCGTATCGGCACCTGGCCAAGGGTTTACTCGACGGTCCCTTCACTTCTCCACGTCTCGTTAACTAGAAGTCCGAAGGGGAGAGTGCATAAAGCTTCGATTCTAATGTCAAAGATGAACTCATGCTCATGTTAGTCTACCTGTTTCTTCTTGTTTCAGACTTCCATCCTGTAACCCTTTCTTGTTGGATTATCATGCATGTAATGAGTTATGAATACAGATCGTTGCTATTGCGAGCCACTCAACTAATTAACTATCTAACTTTTCTCAATTACTGATTTATGATCGGATCCTCAGAAATTTACGTTTTTGAAGGGTTGACATAGTAATACTAACGATTTTGAATAGCACAAATTTGTTCACAATATTTTCTTTTTATACCTTTCATTTTTTTACCATTTAACGCCGTTGTCATCGCTCGTGATCGCCACCGACCTCAATCCGAGCGACCCCATCAGCACAAATTCTCGTTACATTTTCTTTCGTTCCAAATTTCTTTTCCCATATTCTTCATTCCCACTCCACCCCTACCCTCCTCAAGTCCACTGTATACAGACCTCTGCCGATGTCGGCCCCCAATGTCACCTCCAGCCTCCATCCATGTCGGGTGATCCACGACCTATTGCCCTGTCGTCGCAACCGTCGTGCGTGATCTGCCTCTCTCTCTCTCGTGCATGCGTCAAGTCACTGACCATCAAACTAATTGCACGACTAGATAGAGGATGATCTCCAAGTCATGACAAATCACCATGCATGTCAGGCGAGGGCCGGACCCGGGTTCTGCCGGCCTGGTCCTTAAACTCAAAATGGGCTCAAAATATGAGCCCAGTCCAATCGAGGCCTACTCCTACCAAGCCCTAAACTAAACCTAAGCCTTGATTACAATTTGATCTAGCCTAGCCCACTAAAAATAAAAACCTAGTCCAAAGTAAAATAGACCGGCTCAGAACAAAGCGGGCCAGTCAGATTAGCGAGCCGACCTGGCTCGTGAACTCTCCCTCACCCGCGGTAAAATTGCCGCGACAGAGATGGTCGTGGTGAGCAGCGCCGCTCGTATCCGTCTGACTGAGGGTGTGTCCAGACTCTACCTTAGGAGCAGGCCGGGCGCTCGGCCCAAGTCCAACCAACTATTGTATATTTAAGCTGTTTTTGATATATTAAAAAGTAACGGCTTTGATAATAGTCATGATTGCCATGAAAGTCATCATTTTGTAATGATTTTGCAACGGCCGTATAACGCCTTTCTATTGGCTTAATAATGAATTTATAATGGTTTTTTAACGTTTGATTTATTTCTTCGTAAATTCTTCATCATTTTATAATAGCTACATAATGGTCATATTCTTATTTAATTACCAATTAATTTATAATAGTTTCCAAACGATTTTCTCTTTCTTTTACCAATAAATAGTTACTTTGAACATAATTGGAAAGTGATATCGATATATCAAAAAAAAATATTCTTGTTTTTCGTTACAAATATTTCTTTCATTTCTTTACTAGGTTGCACACATAACATTGTTCCCCTTCCTTCTAATATTCAGTATGGAATATAAAAGAAGGTTTGTTGTATCTTGAAAGGATAGATGCTAGAGCTTATCGCACCGGGTTTTGTATTTCAAGAGGCATATTATCCTTAAGGACATTGCTTACATGCATAAGATAATTCATTTTATTTTCTCATCTTTTCTAACAAATTTCCAACAATTCTTATTATTTTTCATGTTATCTAATATTTTTCCAACACTAGCAATGCCACGGCGGCGGTCCCGGTGGGGTTCTTGTGGGACATCCGAGCTGTGACCATCAGGGGGCTTCCGCGGACATCCACAATGACCCTCTCGGTCGACCTAAAAAATGGTGGAAAGGATAGCGGGGATGCATCAAAATGGCCAGACGACCAATGTGCGGGAACTCCGACACCACAGAGATGCCTCGACAAGGTTGGGCTGAGCACAAATGGCTCGACTCCGATCAAAACAACTAAACAAAAACTAGGTCTCATTCAAGCTTTTTAACAAACAGGTGGAGTGCACCACCGAAACCAGGGATTTCCGGCTCAACCGGGACTCAAACCCACGTTGGAACCCTCGATACACAACATACAGGAACAATTCAACAAAAAAGAGTGGTGACGTGGGACAGAGCTTGCGCAAGCCGAACGGTCGCAAGCTCCGATCCAGTGTGCCCAAAGACAGGGAAAACAGGGGACTCATAGCAAAGAGAAAAAATAGGGCCCCGACCAGCCTTGGCTGCTGCGAATGGAGTGTGAGCTTGACAAATCGGACAATGTCCGGTCGCCTCACATGCCTCCGAGCCTGGATCCCCGGGAAATCAACATAATCCGAAAAAAATCAAGAAAAAAACGAGCCGAGACCTGCCGTTGCTCCGTTGCGGGAAAAGGGTCGTGCTGGCGATTTGTCAGCTGCGGTGGTCACTGGCGAGGCCCCTTCACTCTCTACTCATGCTCAAAACTCTCTCACAGCTCTATTTTTCTCCCTCTCGACTCTCGGTCTCCCTGATCTCCCCCCAAAAATATCTGCCCCCACCCCAGTCTTTTCAAGAAACCCCACCGGTGAGTCCCTCCACCACCGCCTCTCTCCTCGTAACCAAACAGGTCCATTTCCACTAAGATGGCCTCTGAACTTACAACTAGAGCTCCCCCTCCGTTGGCCGTAGGTCTATCGGCTGCCTGCTCTCTTTGTCCCCTACGCGCGTGCGTGAGCAAGAGAAGAGGAGAGAGAGGAAAACGTTGGGCGGCTGGGCGGGAAGGAGGAAAATGAGAAAGGAAGTGGGCCGGGTTGGCCTAGGCGCGAAGAAAAGGAAGAAAAGGGGGGCTGGGCTAGCCCACCCGTTTCGCCCCCCTCCTCTTTCGTATTATTATTTTATTTAAAAGATAATTTTAAATTTAATTTTTTTAAGAGGAAAACATGTCCTAATAAATTCTATTAATGCAAATGCACCTAGTATCTACATGCTATGTAATTTAATTTTACTATTTTTGCTTAGGGAGCTATAGTTTAACCCCATATTTTCTATGTAATCTATCAATAAATGTTTAGGGAAAATTTAAGTGTCAACGCTGCCTTTTTTTAAAGGTGAGCTCACGAAAGTTGCATTCAAAGACAACTGATACTTGGTCATGCAAATGCAATAAGTGCTATTTTTGTGGGATCACAAATCCCATTTTTAATGCAATTTAACATGATGCAAAGCACGTAAAGCGTACCTGGAGTTATTTGCCATGTGGGAGTGGTAGAGTAATTTGAGGCATGAAATGGCACTTCAACCTATCTTTGGTTGCATTGACATTGAAAATTGCTTATCTAGGATCTGGACCTAACTCCAGTCGCTTGTCAAAGCAATGAATTGTTTGTCTCGAACTTGGACCTATCTCCAATTGCCTGACATAGCAGCAAAGATTACTTGCCTAGGACTCGAACCTTTCTTTAGTCACTTGACATAGCAATCAATGATGAGTGGCTTGTTTAGTACTCGAACCTTTCTCCGGACATAATAAAAGGTGGTAAGACCTATTTGCTTGGTACCCAAACCTTTCTTCAAGGGTATGATAGGTCAATGATGAATGCCTGTTTAGTATCTAGACCAATCAATGATGAGTGGCTTGTTTAGTACTCGAACCTTTCTCCGGACATAATAAAAGGTGGTAAGACCTATTTGCTTGGTACCCAAACCTTTCTTCAAGGGTATGATAGGTCAATGATGAATGCCTGTTTAGTATCTAGACCTTTTTCCGGATGCTCGACTTATTAAGTGCTCGAACCTATCTTTGGACGCTCAATAGGGCGAAAATAGGCTACCAGTTTGGTATCTGACCTTTCTTGGGCACATGACGGGGTCAAGAACGAATGCTTGTCAAATATCCGACCTTTCTCATAACGTACTGACCTTTCCTAGGACGAATGCCTATTAAGTGCTCGACCTTTCTCGGGATGTATCGACCTTTTTCGAGACGAATGCTTGTTAAGTGCCCGAGCTTTCTCGGGGTGTACCGACATTCCTCAGGACGTATGCTTGTTAAATGCTTGACCTTTCTCGGGGCGTATAGTAGGAATAAAAATCCTCAAAGGGGAATACCTAGATTCAAATTCAGATACTTTGGTGAGATGCACAGATTTCGCCTCTAATACTCGGGTGAGATGCCTAGCTTTCGCCTCCAGAACTCGGAAAAAGATATCGGGAGTGACAACTCAAACACAATGAGTGCTAGTGTAACAATAGAGGATACCTAGACAGTCATAGGTACTTGAAAGTCTAGAATACTTGGACAATCACAAATATTCAAAAATAGGGGTAGAGAAACCATCGTACGGTCCACGAAGTGCCACATCATCACATAAGGAGATTGGGCAAAATTCAAAAATAAAAGGTAAATTTTGCGAATATTGCAAACGCCCACATCATACTATTGATACATGTTGGAAACTGCATAGAAAACCAAATGATAAAGAAAAAAAGGGAAGAGAATATTCTGTTTATCAGGTTTCAGCCCAAGGAATCGAAGGGACATCTCAGACCATTACACAAGATCAATATCAAAACATTATGAGAGCCTTGAATCAATTAAAGACTACCGATAAGATTGCAAGTTTCTCAGGTACTTCTTTTTGCAAGACGAATTCAATTTCGGTTGATGCATGGATAATTGATTCAAGAGCTAGTGACCACATAATATGCAATGATAAATTCCTTTGTCATGCCCACAAGGAATCTCATTCTTTCGCGTCAGTACGCCTTCCAAATGGGGATGTCACATATGTCACCAAAGTTGGCACTGTTTATCTTAGTCCAAATATCGTCCTCAATAATGTCCTTTATATTCCAGAATTTGAATTCAATCTTATATCTGTTGATATATGTCGATGACATACTTATTATGGGAAATGATGACTCCACTATTGGAAAATTTAAAAAATATCTGCATTCTACTTTTCATATCAAAGATTTGGGACCTCCCAAATATTTTCTTGGGATTGAGATAGCTCGATCCGATAGAGGAATTTGCCTCAGTTAGCGGAAGTTCATTTTAGAAATTGTTTCGGAAGTAGGACTATCAGGATGCAAACTAGCTGTCATACCAATTGACCAGAATGCTAAACTAACGACGCATGAATATGATGCGGGTTTATCATCATCCAATGAGGATCCATTGCTTAAAGATCCATCAGGATATCAACGACTCGTTGGGAAGTTAATTTATCTTACCATGACCAGACCTAATATATGTTATGCAGTGTAAATACTCAGTCAATTCATGCATAGCCCGAAACAATCTCATGTGAATGCAGCTCTGAAAGTTGTGAAGTATTTAAAAGGATGTTCAGGACTTGGTATACTTTTGTCTCGTGATTGCAACATGAAGATGACAGCTTACTGTGATATGTGTCCTATGACCCAAAAATCCATTACTGGTTTTTGCATAAAATTGGGAAGGTCCTTGATTTCATGGAAAACAAAGAAGCAATCGAATGTATCATTATCTTCAGCTGAATAAGAATATCGAGCTGTGGCAAAAACTATTTACGAAATAGTATGGATACGGGGATTACTTTCTAATCTTGGAATGCATGTAGATGGGTCAAGCGTATTGTTCTGTGATAATGACGCTGCACTCAAACCAGCAGCAAATCCAGTATTTCATGAAAGAACAAAACATATAGAGGTGGATTGTCATTTCACTTGAGACAAAATTCAAGAAGGGATAATCATAACAAAAGGAATTGGAACGGAGGAACAACCTGCGAATATCTTCACCGAGCCACTATGTCAGAAACAACATGCATATCTATTGAGCAAGCTAGGCGTCTTCGACATATACAAGCCGCCAGCTTGAGGGGAAGTGTTGGAGATGCAATTTGATTATGATTCTGATTATTCTAATCACGGACTAATTGATCCAATCAATCCGTAAGATTAGATATTCATACAGTAGAATATGAAGGGTTATATTGAATATTCTTTCCATTATTCATCCATCTTGTAATATAAATAGGCTTGTAATACATGTACAAAATCAGAGCAATACAATACAATTTCTTCAATATTTTCAAATTTTGTAAATATATAAAATGGATCAATGCTTCAGTTTTGCTTTTGGCGCCTTTGGAAGAACATAATTCAAGCCAATTAGCCTTTCTCATAAGTCAGCAACCTTTTTAGGTCCTCTAGCTTGTGTAAATTCCCCTAGGATCAGCCTTCCATGAGCAAATTGTAAGAGTTTTTTTGATGAGAGCTATATTAATTGAGATTGTAATTTACCGTTTTACAAGATTACTCAAAATGAACAGACTTTCCTGCCCACATTTGAATCAATTTTCAAGTATCTTTAATACATATGAATTCAAGCGGGTATTTAAGCGTCCTAAATGATAAAGAGCATTTCTTTCTCTATCGTTTACACTTTTATCTCTTGCATAGCCCAATTGAGCCTGCAAATTCATTTTTCAAATCTAGTTGGTGATCATCCTTTCACTGGGGCAAGGTATATGAATTACCATATTGAAACAGCATGACCCGGATTGTCGGCTGAAGATTAAGACCCCGAGAGTCTAAATTGCTAAATTGTTCAAGAGCCGATGGAATCGCAAATTAAAGTTTGATGAGTCTGTGGCTCTTTCACATGCAAAATTTTTGCAAGAAAATTCCAAAAGAGACGAAAAAAGGAAAATTAAAAAAAAAAGAGTGAAAATATTGATATGAAGCCCAATTGTCGGTGGGAATAAAAAGTATTTGTGAAGATTTTCCCAAATGTGATGGTGGTGATTACATAATATTCCAAAAGATATTAGTGTTGGACTCTCGTGACCAACAAAGCATCTACACGAGAAAACAATACCCATCGAAGGACAAGATTGATAATGATACCGAGATGATCACCAACTTTGAACCCTTTCGATGAAAAATATTTGAGCATAACAAATCCTTTCATTCCTCGCCCTTAGTTGAGCCTTCATTACGTTCCTTAATAAAGTCTCTTAAAATTTGGGCACTTAAATTAATGAGTTTTTTCGGAGATAGTCTTCATGGAATACATGTATATTTGCTCTATGAGTGTCTGATATGGAAACTAGAGTCATCCGACGAGTACTTTGCTTACCCCAGAATCGTTTAAGCAATTTTTAGTACCTGATGAGGATTCCAGGTATTTGTTATCAAGACATTCAAATACTTGATGAGATTCCAAGTATTGGTTGATCAAGACTTTTCAAGTATCTGATGTGGGTTCCTTATTCTTGCTTAGAACCTGATGAGAATTCCAGTGTTCAAAAACTTTTTGGAGTATCTGATGAGAATTCCAAGTATTTCATTAAGGCATTCAAAACCCTAGTCAAGCGCTTGAACTTCCAAGTGTATCTTTCGAATATCTGGCATGAATTTCATATGTTTGAACCTTCAAATACCTGATGTAACCTCAAGCTATTTATCGTTCGAATATCTAATGTGAATTCCAGATCTTTGAACATTCAAATACTTTACGTGACTTCCAAGTGTTTACTTTTCAAATATCTATGCGACTTCCAAAAATTTGAATCTTCAATTACCTAATGTGACTTTTAGGTGTTCATCTTTTCGGATACCTGACGTGAATTACAGATGTTTGAACACTTGAATATCTGAAATGTTCTCCGGGCATTAGTCTTTTCAAGAATTTGATGTGAGTTCCAGGTTCTCGAAGACTTTTCAGAAATATTCGAACCTTCCAAATACCTAATGTGAGTTCCAAATGTTTATTTAATAAGTTTTCTTCAAGATTTTGATGTGAGTTCCAGGTGCTCGAAGATTTTTAAGAAATCTTTGAACCTTTCAAATAATTAATCCTTGTTGGCGAGGACCCATAAGGAAAATTCATGGGCAAAGACCCCCAGTTGCTTAATATTTAAGTCTTTTCAAACCTTGCTAGCAAGGACCCATCAAGCAACCAATCAAATCTCAGGCGAGGACCCCCAAGTGCTCATTAGTTGAGTCTTTTCAAGCCCGCAAGGACCCACTAGGTAACTCATCAAAGTCTCGGGCAATGGCCCCTAATTGCTCAATAATTGAGTCTTTGCAAGCTCTGCTGGCAAGGACCCACCAGGCAACTCATCAAATTCTCAGGCGAGGATCCCCAGGTGCTTAAGTTGAGCCTTTTCAAACCTTGCTAGTAAAGACCCACTAGGTAATCCATCAAATCCTCGAGCAAAAACCCCCAGTAGTTAAGTCTTCTCAAGTCCTGCTAGTGAGCACACATTAAGCAATCCATCAAATCCTCAGGCGAACACCCCAAGTACAGGTAAACCATTGTTTAGCCCCTATTAGCTTTAATGTTTAAAGAATTCTTTTAAATTACTCCTATTAAGAACCACCCAATATCGGGACAGATTGGAGGTAAAGTTGACATCATGAGGTGAGAAAAATGGATAGAATTTTCTTGCATTCACTTGTATCAATCTTCAATTATCTTTAATGCAGGTGAACTCAAATGTGAATTTAAGTGTCCTAAAATGATGAAAGCATTTTTCCTACATCCTACCCACTTTTATCCCTTGCATAGCCCAATTGAGGCTGCAAATTCATTTCTCAACATTGGGGCAAGGTAAATGAGTTATTGCATTAAGAGAGCATGGTACAAAGAGTGAACTAAAGATGAAGACCTCGACAATCCAAAATGCTGAATTGTTCAAAAGCTAATGGCACCACAAAAGTCAAAGTTTGGTTGGTTCGTTGCGGCACTACAAGAAATGTGTTGAAGAAAAAATGAGAGCAAAAAAAAAGTCAAAATTAAAAAAAATTAAATAAAAAAGGGAGAAAAAATGAGTGAAAGGATGTAACCAAAGACCATGTCTGTGAAAGTCATCTCTAGTCCTGAGATCTCACAAATAAAAAAAACATTGTTGGCTCTCATAGTCGATGAAGAATCAATATGAAAAGACAATCCCTAGTCAAGGAGAAGATTGGCAATGGTGCCCATGTGTTAACCAACTTCAAAACCCCTTTGATGAAAAATCTTTGGGCTTTACGAATCATTTCATTTCTCACCCCTTAATTCAGCTTACATTACATCCTTTATAAAGTCTCTTCATATGAGAGCACTTAAGTTAATGTAGGAGTTTCAAATGCTAAAAGTTTCACTTAAAGAAGTGCAGGCAATATAGGTTCTATCTCATTTATAGGGATCTTGACTTGTAATCCTAGATAATATGACGAATGAAAATCATTTCTTTAAAGCCATGAATGGAAATTGTCCTTTTTGCTAAGCTAAGTAGTTGATAGGGCTGACATTACAATCTTGATAAAGACCTCTCATATTGATAAGGTTGAACTGTTTGCGAGAAAACTCGAACGCTTGTCGACATGATGATAATGGTAATATTGAGTGACTCATATTCCTACATCAATGGATTGACCAAAATAGCCTTCCTAAATGACACTAAGTGAAAATACATTTCTGATTGAAAATCTCTCATTCAACATTTTCAAGAAATTACGTTATAATTAAAGATTGTCTTATTGATGGTTCTCCCTAGTGTAAATTTGTTGATGCAAGCATGGTAAAATCCTTATGCATGAACCTCAATTGATTTGATGAAATAAGCTTTGAAATGTGTTTTAGTGGCGTTGATGGTCTATTTCTTTGATGAATACATATGTATATTTGCTTAAATCATGTTTGACATGTAATGCTTCCTCGAAGACCAAAGAGTTCTTAGTACCTGAAGTTAGAGTTGCTCTTTGAAGCCTCATGATTCATCTAAATATTCTTGAATTTTCAAGCTACTATAAATGCAAAACCTTATGTATTTCCAAATCCTAAGTGAAAAACCTTAGGTATTTCAAGTTTTGAGTGAAAAATAGCGACATTTCAAGTTATGAGTGAAAAATCTTAGACATTTAAAATTTGAGTGAAAAATCTGAGGCTTCTCAAATTAGTAAGTGAAAAACCTTAGACAATTTCAAGTTCCGAGTGAAAAACCTATTACTTTGGTGCCAACAACCTCAAATCCCGAGGAAAAGGACACTAGAGGTGCTATTACTTTCATATGGCACTTTGGTGCCAACAATTTTCGCTGGATTACTTTAGTGCCACTTAAAAAAAAACGATCATTTAAATGCCAATTCAAATTTCAGACTTTTATCAATTTTTCCGACCCACATGGTTCATCGACATGTGGAGTTAGTATAAATAGTCTCAAATGATGACGTTTACATGTTTACCTCAAATATAAATTCTAATTTGGACAAATCAAGCCATTTCCCCAAATTTTTTAAACCCTATTTCAAACAAGACTTAATGAAGCCAAGCATGATTGATCAAGTATAGAAGGATAACTTGAAGCAATCAAGGATTGAACCTCAACAAAACAGTCACAAAAAACAACTTTGAGGATTGGATTTAACAAGTGAAGTAGTGGTTGTTGGAGAAACATCTCTAAATGATTTTAATGATACCCAAACTATCCTTGGTTTAATATCTACATTGTCTAAGTGCAAATATATTCAAAAGACCGAGTGATAATTATAATGTTATTCATTGAAAAGAAGATCACAATGTCCTTAAAGGATTGTGAAAACAGTACCATCAATCTCAAAGATTAGCTAAATGACGATATCTTGTTCAAGCTGAAGAGATCTAGTAATTTGTGATTTTTAAGTAATGATTCATTTAATATGACCGTTATATCACTATAATAGCCATTGGGATTGGACATGCACAGCAACAGATTCAGCAGAAAGGAGAAAAGTTGTTTTGGCAGGTAGTCAGTATCGCAGCTACAGTAAAATAGCAGAAGCTATTTCGAGAAAGTCTGCAGAAGTTTGGGAATAGGCTGCATGGGCAGTTAGTTCCGAGGACAGCAGCTCCAATAACTCTAACGTCTACTTTGCCTCTTCGAGACATCAATAACGACTAGTTTGAAGATGTCTATAAAAAAGGTCTATGAAGCCAACAAGTTAGAGTAAGTGTGTGTGCTTACTAGAATTCTGAAATCTCTTACTTGCTATATACTGAGCAAAAAGCTCCTATTTTATTGATAGCACTTGCTGCATTGTAATTGTATTAAAGTTTCAAGTGTACCAAGTGATAGAAGCATCCATCTCCTCGTAGTGTGATAACTTCTTAACTTGTATGGGTCGAACCGCCCCAACCAGGGGCCAATCGTTTGTTTCACTTCCAACCTGATCCACTTCACTTCTTCACTCTCCAACTTGTAATGGGACCTTATGTGTGTAGCAAAATGCACATAAGTCCTAAATAACCCTTTGAACCTAAGGCATGTGTAGGGCTACTACTTTGGTTGAGGGGGGTTACGGTTCCTCTTGCCATATTTGGCTCGAGCGCTTCTTACCATAATATTTTTAGAGGAGCCGCCAGGAGAGAGAGATTTGCATTACTCAAGGCCATGATAAGGAGATTGAATTGGCAAAGAAAAGGGAAATGGGAATAGAGAGGGTTTTTGTTTGTGGTGAGAGGAGTCCACATTGCATGCCATTCTATAACAGGAGTTCCAAGAGTTTTATGAAACGTTATCCTACAAGGAGTTGGCCCTCGTTATTGCTAAGGTATAGAATGCAATATTTTGCATATATATAAGTAAGTCATTCTATTTTCGATAAGAACACTCCCATATAAGGCAAGCAATAATAAGATAGCAATAACCATAAATGAGTTGATTTGATGGAGATTAGGATTAACCTAATATGCAACAAGCCTTTTCAGAATTTAGTGCATGACATATAAGCAAGTCATTAATCTTACAACGTCCTAAGCTATCCATCGAAGGGTCATGCATCACTAATCAATATTAAGTGCAACCAATCATCAATTCAATCACAAGCAAGGTCAATTAAGAATGCTTTTAGGCTAATTAGCCTTATAAACCACAAAATCAATTAGTTGACCAAAAGAGCAACTTCTCTCTTTTACCTATGATTCTAACCTTCTAAGTTTAATCCAATTGAAAGCCATGAAAAACTTTAAATTAAGTGATTCTAATTACCAATTGAATCTTAGGATGTCTACTTCAACTTTTATTTAAAAAACTTTCTGCAATTATAGCTCAATTAAAATAGAAAAATCAATTAAACTCATTACTCCTAGTGCTTCTTGCCATAGTGTTTTCAGAGGAGCCGCCAAGAGAGAGAAGTTTGCATTGCTTAGAGCCATGATAAGAAGATTGAATTGGCAAAAAAAAAAAAAAAGAGAAATGGGAAGAGCAAGGGTTTTTCTTTGTGGTGAAAGGAGTCCACATTGCATACCTTTCTACAACAGGAGTTCCAAATTTTTTTATGGAACTTTGTCACACAAGGAGTTGGCCTTCATTATTGCCAAGATATAGAATGTGATATTTTACATACATATAAGCTAGTCATTTATTTTTTAATAAGAACAATTCCACAAAAGGCAAGCGATAATAAGATAGTAATAACTATGAATGAGTTGCTTTTATGGAGACTAGAATTACCTAATATGCAACGAGCCTTTTCAGAATTTGGTGAATGATATATAAACAAGTCATTTATCTTACAATGTCCTAAGCGACCCGTCCAGGGGTCACTAGTTATTGAAAGCAATCAATCATCAATTCAATCACAAGCAATGTTAATTAAGCATGCATTTGAGCTAATTAGCCTTAAAAACCGCAAAATCAATTAGTTGACCAAAAGGGCAATTTCTCTCTTTTACCTAAGATTTTGACCTTCTAAGTCTTAATACAATTAAAGGCCTTGACAAACTTCAAATAAAGTAATTCTCCTTGCCAATTGAAGCTTAGGATGTTTACTTCAACCTTCATTTATATCACTTTCCCTAATTATGGCTCAATTAAAATAGAAAAATCAATTAAACCCACTATGTCTAACACTTCTCGTCATAGTCTCTTCAGAGGAGCCGCCAAGAGGGAGAGGTTTACACTGCTCAGGATTGAATTGGCAAAAAAACAAAGAAATGGGAAGAGCGAGGGTTTTTGTTTGTGGTGAGAGGAGTCCATGTTGCATACCTTTTAATAGTGAGAGTTCCAAGATTTTTACAGGGCGTTGTCACGGAAGTAGTTAGCCTTCATTATGGCCAAGATATTGAATATGATATTTTCCATATATATAAGCAAGTCATTTACTTTTTGATAAGAAAAATCCCAAACAAGGCAAGTGATAATAAGATAGCAATAACCATGAATGAGTTGCTTTAATGGAGATTAGGATTGACCCGATATTTAACTACCCTTTTCAAAATTTAGTACATAACATATAATCAAGTCATTTATCTTGCAGTGTCCTAAGCTAGCCATTGAAGGGTCATGCATTACTAATTGATATTGAGAGCAATGAATCATCAATGCATTCACAACAAAGGTCAATTAAGCATGCATTTAGACTAATTAACCTTATAAACCACAAAATCAATTAGTTGACCAAACGCACAACTTCTATCTTTTACTATGATTATGACCTTCTAAGTTTTAATCCAATTGAAGGCCTTGACAAACTTCAAATTAAGTAATTCTAATTGCTAATTGAAGCTTAGGATGTCTACTTCAGCTTTCCTTTAGATCACTATCCCTAATTATGGCTTAAATAAAATTGAAAAATCACTTAAATCCACTACTCCTATCACTTCTCGCCATAGTATTTTCAGAGGAGTTGCCAAGAGGGAGAGGTTTGCATTGCTCAAGGCCATGATAAGAAGATTGAATTAGCAAAGAAAAGAGAAATGGGATGGGTGAGGGTTTTTATTTGAGGTGAGAGAAGTCCACATTGCATACCTTTAATAACGGAGAATTCTTGGATTTTTATGAAATGTTATCACACAAGGAGTTAGCCTTCATTATTGCCAAAATATAGAATATGATATTTTGCATACATATATGCTAGTGTATGGGATCGTTCTTATCGAACAGAAAATAACTTGCTTATATGTGTGCAAAATATCACATTCTACACCTTGGCAACAATGAATGCCAACTCCTTGTGTGACAACATTCCATAAAAATCTTGAAACTCTCGTTATGGAAAGATGTGAAATATGGACTCCTCTCACCACAAATAAAAACATTTGCTCTTCCTATTTCTCTTTCTCTGTGCCAATTCAATCTTCTTATCATGGCCCTGAGCAATGCAAACCTCTTCCTCTTGGCGGCTCCTCTGAAAACATTATGAAGAGAAACACTAGGAGTAGTGGGTTTAATTGATTTTTCTATTTTAATTAAGCCAATATTAGGGAAAGAGATAAATGAAAGTTGAAGTAGACATTCTAAGCTTCAATGGGCAATTAGAATCACTTCATTTGAAGTTTGTTGAGGCCTTCAATTGGTTTAAAACTTAGAAGCTCATAATCATATAGGTAAAAGAGAGAAGTTGCCTATTTGGTCAACTAATTGATTTTGTGGTTTATAAGGCTAATTAGCATAAATGCTTGTTTAATTGACCTTTGTTGTGAGTGAATTGATGATTCATTGCTCTCAACATCGATCACTGATGCATGACCCTTTGACGGGTAGCTTTGGACACTGTAAGATAAATGACTTGCTTATATATCATGCACTCAATTCTGAAAATGTTCATTGCATATCGAGTTAATCCTAATCTCCATTAAAGCAACTCATTCATCGTTATTACTATCTTATTATCACTTGCATTGTATAGGATCTTTCCTATCGAAAGTAAATGACTTGCTTATATCTATGCAAAATATCACATTCAATACCTTGGCAATAATGAAGGTCAACTCCTTCTATGACAACGTCCCGTAAAAATCTTGGAACTCTCGTTGTTGAAAGGCATGCATTGGGGACTTCTCTCACCACAAATAAAAGCTCTCGCTCTTCCCATTTCTCTTTTTTTTTGGCTAATTCAATTTTCTTATCATGGCCCTGAGCAATGCAAATCTCCAGCTATTCAAGACTCCTCTAAAAGCACTATGGCGAGAAACGCTAGGAGTAGTGGGTTTAATTGATTTTTATGTTTTAATTGAGCCATAATTAGGGAAAGTGATGTAAATGAAAGTTGATGTAGACATCCTAAGCTTCAATTGGCAATTAGAATCACTTAATTTGAAGTTTGTAAAGGCCTTTAGTTGGATTAAAACTTAGAAGGTCAGATTTATAGTGAATAGAGAGAAGTCATTTTTGTTAACTAATAGATTTTGCAATTTATAAGGCAAATTAATCTAAATACATGCTTAATTGACCTTGCTTGTAATTGAATTGATGATTAATTATTGTCAATATTGATTAGTGATAGATCATCCTTCGATGGGTAGCATAAGACATTGTAAGATAATGACTTACTTATATATCACGCACTAAATTTTGAAAAGGTAAATTTTGAAAAGGCTCTTGGCATATCAAGTCAATCCTAGTCTCCATTAAAGAAAGTCATTCATGGTTTTATCTATCTTGTCATTGCTTGCTTTATCTGGGATCATTCTTATCAAAAAGAAAATGACTAGCTTATATGTATGCAAAATATCACATTCTAACCTTAGCAATAATGAAGGCCAACTCCTTGCGTAGGAACGTTCCGTCAAAATTTTGGAATTCTCGTTATAGAAAGGTATGCAATGCGGACTCCTCTCACCACAAACATAAACCCTCGCTCTTACCATTTTTTTTTTTGCCAATTCAATCTTCTTTTCATGGCCCTGAGCAATATGAACCTCTTCCTCTTGGTAGTTCCTCTGAAAACACTATGGCAAGAAGCGTGAGGAGTAGTGGGTTTAATTGATTTTTCTATTTTAATTGTGTCATAATTAGGGAAAGTGATCTAACTGAAAGTTAAAGTAGACATCCTAAGCTTCAATTGGAAATTAATTTGAAGTTTGTCAAAGCCTTCAATTGAATTAAAACTAACAAGGTCAGAATCATAGGTAAAAGACAAAAGTTGTCCATTTGATCAACTAATTAATTTTGTGGTTCATAAGGCAAATTAGCCTAAATGCATGCTTAATTGACCTTACTTATGAGTGAAATGATGATTCAATGTTCTAAATATCGAGTAGTGACGCATGACCCTTCGATGGGTAGCCTAGGACACCGTAAGATAAATAACTTGCTTATATGTCATGCGCCAAATTATGAAAAGGCTCGTTGCATATGTGGTCAATCCTAATCTCCATTAAAGCAACTCATTTAAAGTTATTGCTATTTTGTTATCGCTTACTTTGTATGGGATCATTCTTATTGAAAAGGAAATGACTTGCTTATATGTATGCAAAATATCACATTCTATACCTTAGCAATAATGAACACCAACTCCTTTTGTGACAACGTCGCGTAAAAATCTTGGAACTTCCATTATCAAAAGGTATGCAATGTGGACTTTTCTTCCCACAAACTGAAACCTCGCTCTTTCCATTTCTTTTTTTGTCCAATTCAATTTTTTTTATCATGGCCCTAAGTAATGCAAACCTCTCCCTCTTGGCGACTCCTCTGAAAATACTATGGTGAGAAACGCTAGAAGTAGTGGGTTTAATTGATTTTTCTATTTTAATTAAGCCATAATTAGAGAAAGTGATCTAAATGAAAGTTGAAGTAGACATCCTAAGCTTCAATTGGCAATTAGAATCACGTAGTTTGAAGTTTTTCAAGGCCTTGAATTGGATTAAAACTTGGAAGGTCAGAATCATAGGTAAAAGGTAGAAGTTGCCCCTTTGGTTAACTTATTGATTTTGTGGTTTATAAAGCTAATTACCCTAAATGCATGATTAATTGACATTGCTTGTGATTGAATTGATTATTGATTGCTTTCAATATCGATTAGTGATGCGTGACCATTTGACGGGTAGTATAGGACATTGTAAGATAAATGACTTGCATATATGTCATGCACTAAATTTTGAAAACGCTACATGCGTATCAGGTCAATTCTAGTCTCCATTATAGATGGTTATTGCTATCTTATTATCGCTTACTTTGTATGGGATCGTTCTTATCGAAAAGCAAATGACTAGCTTATATGTGTGCAAAATATCACGTTCTATAGAAAGGCTATAATGAAGACCAACTCCTTGTATGACAACATTCTGTAAAACTCTTGGAACTCCCTTTATAGAAAGGTATCTATTGTGGACTCCTCTCACCACAAACAAAAATCCTCACTCTTCCTATTTCTATTTTCTTGTGCCAATTCAATCTTTTTATCATGGCCTTAAGTACTGCAAGTCTCTCCCTCTTGGCAGCTCCTCTGAAAATACTATGGTGACAAGCGCTCGGAGTAGTGGGTTTAATTGATTTTTCTCTTTTAATTGAGTCATAATTACGGGAAGTGATCTAAATGAAAGTTGAAGTAGACATCCTAAGCTTCAATTGGCAATTAGAAACACTTAATTTGAAGTTTGTCAAAGCCTTCAATTAGATAAAAACTTAGAAGGTTAGAATCGTGGAAAAAAGAGAGAAGTTGTCATTTTGGTCAACTAATTGATTATGTGGTTCATAAGGCTAATTAGCCCAAATGCATGCTTAATTGACATTGTTTGTGATAGAATTGATGATTGATTGCTCTCAATATTGATTAGTGATGCATAACCCTTCAACGGCTAGCATAGGACATTGTAAGATAAATGACTTCCTTATATGTCATGCACTAAATTCTGAAAAGATTCGTCGCATATCAAGTCAATCTTGGTCTCCATTAAAGCAACTCATTCATGGTTATTGCCATCTTATTATCGATTGCTTTGTATGGGATCGTTCTTATTGAAAAGGAAATGAAAGCAAGTGATAAAAAGATAGCAATAACCATGAATGAGTTGCTTTATTGGAGACTAGGATTAACCCAATATGCAATGAGTCTTTTCAGAATTTAGTGCATGACATAGAAGCAAGTCATTTATCTTACAATGTCCTATGCTACTCGTCGAAGGGTCATGCATCACTAATCGGTATTAATTTTGTCATCAATCATCAATTTAATCATAAGCAAGGTCAATTAAGCATGCATTTACGCCAATTAGCTTGATAAACCACAAAATCTATTAGTTTAGCAAAAGGGCAATTAAACCCACTACTCCTAGCGCTTCTCACTGTAGTGTTTTCAAAAGAGCTACCAAGAGGAAGAAGTTTGCATTAATTAGGGCCATGATAAGAAAAAAAAACAGAAACGGGAAGAGCAAGGTTTTTGCTTGTGGTTAGAGTCCACATTGCATACCTTTCTATAACAGGAGTTCCATGATTTTTACGGAATATTGTCACCCAAGGACTTGGCCTTCATTATTGCCAAGGTATAGAATGTGATATTTTACATACATATAAGCAAGTCATTTACTTTTCAAATAAAACAATCCCATAGAAGGCAAGCGATAATAAGATAGCAATAACCATGAATGAGTTGCTTTAATGGAGACTAGAATTAACCTGATATGCAATGAGCCTTTTCAGAATTTAGCGCATGACATATAAGCTAGTCATTTATCTTATAATATCCTATTCTACCCATTGAAGGGTCATACATCACTAATCGATATTAAGAGCAATCAATCTTCAATTCAATCACAAGCAAGGTCTATTTAAGCATGCGTTTAGGCTAATTAACCCTATAAATTACAAAATAAATTAGTTGACCAAAAGGGCAACTTTTCTCTTTTACCTGTGATTCTGACCTTCTAAGTATTAATGCAATTTAAGGCCTTGACAAACTCGTGATTCTAGTTTCCAATTGAAGCTAAGGACGTCTACTTCAACTTTTACTTAGATCACTTTCCCTAATTATGGCTCGATTAAAATAGAAAAATCAATTAAACCCACTACTCCTAGTGCTTCTCGCCATAGTATTTTCAAAGGAGCCGCCAAGAGGAAGAGGTTTGCATTGCTTAGGGCCATGATAAGAAGATCGAATTGGCAAAAATAAAAAAAGAGACATGGGAAGAGTGAGGGCTTTTGTTTGTAGCTAGAGGAGTACACATTGCATACCTTGCTATAGCGGGAGTTCTAAGATTTTTACAGAATATTGTCACACAAAGAGTTGGCCTTCATTATTGCCAAGGAATAGAATGCGATATTGTGCATACATATAAGCAAGTCATTTGCTTTTTGATAAGAATGATCCCATACATGGCAAGCGATAATAAGATAGCAATAACCAAGAATGAGTTGTTTTAATGGAGACGAGGATTGACCTGATATGCAACGAGCCTCTTTAGAATTTAGTGCATGAGATATAAGCAAGTCATTTATCTTATAGTATCATATTCTACCTTTCGAAGGGTCATGCATCACTAATTGATATTGAGAGCAATTATTCCTCAATTTAATCACAAGCAAGGTCAATTAAGCTTGCATTTAGGCTAATTAGCCTTATAAACCAGAAAATTAATTAGTTGACCAAAAGGGCAACTTTTTAACTCATGATCTCGACCTTCTAAGTTTTAATTCAATTGAACCAACGATGTAATTTTGGAGATTTGAAGAGGCAAAACCGGGAAAGAGATCACGGCCAACCAAGAGGAGAAATCACTGGAATATTTTTACTTGAAATTATGGCAGGCAAGAGGCAAGAGGCAAGATCGGCAAGACATTGAGCGGGGGGTTGGAATGAGAGAGATTAAGGGAAAGAATCCATAAGTTAATGCGCATGAAATGAGTAGGCCGTCAAATCATGGAGGTGATGAGTGAACTTGAGAAAGGAACTGTGGGGATTTGTAGCAATGTGGAAACGATATTTATTCGCTGGGCCAAATTTGGGCGTCCACACGCTGAAATGCAACCGAGAAAAGTTGAACGAGGCAAATGAAGACTGATTGCAAATCAAGAGGAGGGCCAAAATCCTGAGATTTGACTGCACGAAAAAAGGAATTTTTTTTGCACAGTAAAGGACGAGAGGTCTCCTGAATGTGGGGATCTCCATCTCACTCGGCGAACACCCTCCCCATCATTTCCTAGGATTTACGTGTACTAGCCAAACAAGTATCGGGAGACAATGAAGCCAGAACTATAACAGCAACAACTAAATGTGGGACGAAGACAAGTGGGCAGAGAACGTGTTCTGACTATGTTACTCACATATACAAACAGAGAAAGCGAGAGCACAAGCTTGACGCATGCATACTTAATAACAGAGGAATCAAACAATGAAAAAATTGAAAAGCGACGTACCAAATGCATGCTTCCCCAAAACGCAAACAGCAGAGCATAAACCCGGGGAAGAGTTTTTTATTCATTAGCACGTTGTGACTTATGAAAAGATTACAGCAACTACAATAAGCTTGACAAACTCTGCCTTTATTAATGAGAAGAATTTGTTCTAACTATCCCAAAATCACAAACTGACATAGAACGCATCAGGCAAGTAACGAAAATCACCTGCAATATGTCGAAGACTTGTTCTGCTACGTACTTTGGATGTGAAGTAGCACCCTTCTGCTGCAATTTTGTCTGGATGAAGGCAAAGCAAGGCTATCTGATAAGCTCTCTTCACCACAGGTTCTCTATTATTTCAACAAGAGGAATTGGCTTCCAACCACTCTTTGACAAAATAACCTGCAGTGGAAATTAACCAAGCACTTCAGCTGGAAAAATGACGTAAAGTTCCAGCAAAAGTTTCCAAGCAATCTTGAAGGCAATTGTCTTCCACAGTTTTTTGCTTGAAACTGTCATGTTTTGAATCACGATGAGCACGAAGCGTCTCAGGATTCAAATCAGAGCCGAGCAACTATGGATTTCCATTGAATTAGAGATCAGTCAGCAACAAGACCTTTTACTTTTCAATGGTCAACAGTGGTTCAGTGTGCTAAGAATCTACAAAATTTGATCATACCGGTTCCGTTATCTCCTATCATCGTAGTTTCAACATGAATTGACCTTGACCCAATTGAGCAGTGTGCTGGATCAAGCATGTCAAGCACACACCACATATATACATCACATAATCTTAAACGTAATCAGTCTATCTTATATATAGTGTCAGAACAATGGTGAACACAAGCCTCGTGAACGTAACAGAAGTCTGTATCAATCAAATTTCAAACTCAGTTCATCATGATCAACCCCACTCCCCACACCACTACAAACTTCGGCTTTAAAACACCGCAGTTGTGCAATAATTTTGTATACTTTCGGCTATAAAAACACAATAAAATGACCCAGAAAAAGAAAAAGAACAATTACAGTGCAGCAATGAAGGCAAAGAGAAAGAAAGCCTGATCACTCAAGCTCAACCTGGCAACAGGCGTTGAAGGAACGATTTTGGGCCTCCCAACTTGCATGTTCCATTCGCTTTGCGAATCTTCGATGCAGGGTTTTATTGAATCAGAGATGAAATTGGGACTTTTGGCGGTGGTTGATTGGGTAGAACCGAATCGATTTCGAGAGCAGAGAGTGAGGGCGAGATCGGGATTGATCTTGAATCAAGAGGCTGAATAGAGGAAGTGGTGTTTAGCGACTGAATTGGACGATTTGTAATAGCTGAATAGAGGGAGGGCCACGGAAGATGCGCGGCGGCGGGGGGCGGGCGGCGGCGAATCAAATCCGGCCAATTGAAGGGGAGAGAGAAAAGAGAGTGAGCAATTGAGCATGCAACCTAGTGTCCCATCCTCTTTTTCTTGATTAACTCGCGCGCGAGTGAGCCGGCTAAGAAATGGGTTAAGTCGGTTGTAAATGAGTTCATAACATGCCCATTTAGACTCATTTATTTTGCCTTTTCATTTTACAAACCCTTTACGGTTGACTCACGTAATTTGAGATGTCCCATTTATGACCCATTTCAATAAATGGATTTTATACCCATTTTGCCAGATCTAGATGGGCTCAAACGGTTACTCATTAGAGAGATGATTCCGTCACTTTGAACAGACTCTCAAATACAAACCAAACGCAACTTGGTATTTAAATCCATAACATATCTTAGGGGTGTCTAAAAAGCCTACATGACTGACCCGGCCCGATCCTAAATTTTGGGGTATTTTAGGATTAGGTCTTAGTCTTTTCTGATAGGGCTATTAGATGTGGGTATTATTAGGGTTGGGGTAGGGTCAGGCCCAACCCATTGACACCTTGGGCCCACTCACAAATCTCTCTCTTTCCCCTTCTCTCTCCTCTCTCTCTACACGATGAAACCCTAGACCTAAGCCAACAGAAGGACTGTTCTTAATTGCCTGAGCAAAGAGGCGCCATGGCTTTGAAGCTCGGAGAAGCCATGATGGCTTAGCAATCGCTGGCTCACCGGCGCCCCCCACCTGTATTTGGTCCAATCTCGCCATCCATCACTACAAGGTTCGTGGGCCCGGCGGCGATGGGACATCCCGTCCCCCTAGCTCCGGCGGCTTTGGCGAAGCCGCAGGGCCGCTATATTCGGATGAAGTCCCCCGCTAGCCGCGGAATCACGAGCTTCGGCACCCGAAATGGCAACCGTGCATGGCTACCGGGCTAATGGACCGGTGGCTTCCGCGGGCAATGGGGGCTTTGGGGCTGTCGCAAGGGGACTCCTCCGCCGAGGGCTCCGGTACGGGGGCAAGGCGAGGCGGGAGGTTACCAAGTGGATTCTCTTGCTTTCGCTGCTCTTTTGGAACAGGGCTATGAACCCGAACAACGGAGGAGGAGGCGGCGGGCGCGAACGGGGCGGAATGGGTGATTGTCTTGGGCGCCGGTTGGTGAGCAGCGTCGTTGTGTAGAGTTCGGTCCTTTACTTCTTCTTTCTCTTTCTACAACCGGATTTTTAAAACCGCCTTTATCTTTATCTTCCTTTGCCACGCCGCTCTTCCTCCACTCGATCTTCATGTGCTTGTTCTCCATCAACGGCGTGGGTGGTGGCAGCGGGGGAGGTGACGGTGGTGGTGACTTTCCGACTTTAGCAAATTTAGCTCCATCGCTTGCCATACCTATCAAGCCCTCTTGGGAGCGATGGCCTCGTATGTGCACCTCACCAGTGAGAGGAGGCGGGTGGTGGTGGCATAGGCGGCTGAGTTGGAGATTTCATTTGTTGGTGGAGGCGAATGAGATGTTGGAGACGAAGGCGTGCGGAGAAAGAACGTGTCCATCGGGATCACTTTGACATCATCCTCATCGATGGCACTTTACCATCTCCGAAGAGGGTGTACTTGCTGCTGACCTCAAAATCGTCTAAGAATAAATTAAACCCGGCCTAGCCCGACCCGACCCGACCCTCTCTTGGGTGTGTACGGCAAGCGAGGGGTCTCGGGTGGGTTCAAAGCGAGTTAGCGACCCTATAGATTTCGGGTCGGGTGGGGTATCAAGAAAGCCCGACCCGACCCGACCCAACCCATTGACACCCCTAACATCTCTTGCCTTCTTGGAACCACCACTAATAGGTTATGGGACAATTACAAACTTAAGTAAAATGCAAGAGTACAATTTACTTCTGCTAATGAGAGTTTTACAGATATGGCAACTTGATTATGCTATAATAATCTAACACTTTTTCGATACCTTTTTCCTTTATATCAACAATTTTTTGCATGCAATTTTTGTCGGTTTTAATCTTAAATCACTAATATGTAAGTGATAATCATGTGAGTGTGCAACCAATAATGTAACGCCCAATAATCAAAACAATGAATAAATTGCTTTTAAAGATTAAAGAACCTAGATGCACTAGCCAGTCAAAAGCAAAGCTCATCATTATCCATCACGATGAGATTTTCACGAGCTATTACTTGGGAAGCAGGCAAGCAATGAGATTGTGCATGCATGGCCTATATGTGGTATCTAAAGCGGACATGATTATGCAGAGACAACGAATTGCTATGATGCAGACCTATTGTGCATGCTAATCTAATATTTTTATTTCTTTTTTTTTTACTTCATGATAGTGATGATGATAAATTAAAAGCTTACATGAACATGGTTAATGTTTAACTTAAGCATATCAGATAATTTAGGTTAACACCTAAGATGCAATGCCAATTAATTCTTTTTGGATTTTCTTGTTTACAAAATAAAGTCAACATAGACATGACTTCATTACTTTCTATGATTATATGCATCCTAATCTAACATGCATCGATGAACTAACGCAAAACCCTAAATGTTATGTGTGCTACACAGTAATAAATTAACATATATGTAATGCTATGAAATTAATTTTTAATGATAATGACGTAATTTGACATGAACATTATGACCTGAGATATAATTAAGCATAGATTAAATATAAGAAATGCTATCCTTTTGTTTTCTTCTTAGTATAAAAACAGCAAATTAATTCTCAGGACACTACATATGACCTAATGACCTTACACTAAATTATTACATGATGAAAATTTAATGATGTAACACTAACCCTTTTTGTTAATTTTCTTTCATGTTATATGACCTATAGGAACATGAATAATGCACAAGACATACTTATTGATCGATGCTATCTGTATAAAATGCTTATTAAAATTTAATCATAAAACATGTGACTCTCTAAATGACATGCGGCTTGAACACTATAGGACTAAATGCAATCTATATAAAATCCTAATGACATTTTATTTTATTTTAATCCTTCTTAAATCAATTGAAACAGAAAATTATCCTAAGTCTATATGGAGACTAGAATTAATATCCATTGAACCTTATATAAGAACCTACGTCATGAGCTTTAATGGCACTAATTTGTTTAGGTGCACATATTAGCGTTAGGGACAAGAGACCCACTCAAGAGAGTTGATAAGGGATTGAATACTCCATATATCTAGCTTTCTCTTAACTTGTTGGATTAAAATTTTGAGTGAGTATGAGTTCAATTGATTATACTTATGGATTGGGATTTCGGCTCTTTCTTTGCGATCCCTAGGATAATGTAGTGGTCTTTTGCTAGTTGTGCATCTTAACAAGTAGTAGCACCACTTGTGTTCCATTAGTGGCCACCAATATATATATCGTGTCTTAATGAATATGATCAAATGAAAGGAAATCTCACGCATAATTCCAGATTTTGGTGAAGATTGCCATCATGTTTTGATTTAGCGGAAGAGACCATGAATGAAGGCAGGTTTTCCGATGGAGTAACGCGGGGTGGAGATCTAATAGATATCAGTAGTTGACTCATAACTCTAATTTGAGTTTTTGTGTAGATGTGTATTCAAACTGAATATGTAAAGTTAATGGGATTCGAATCTGAGCTCATTTTGGAAACTTCCTCGAAACAGGGTTTTGGAATTTTGCGGAAACACCCAAATTATGATAAAAATGAGGCCGAGGGTTAATTAAGGTGCAAGTGGGAGCCAATGATTAAAACCAGTTTGGACCGTAGCCCAAAGGAATAATTTGCATTTGATTCTCGATGCAATATAATACACAAGAAAACAAATCATAATTCGATCGATTTGTTCAACACCATGCGACATTTTCATAGTGTATATCAATATTATCGATTATTTTAGCAGCTAACAATAATGGCCATTAGCTCGTGCCCATTATATTCATTTCAAGCCGAATAATGCTTAGAGTGTCCAATTAATCTATATCACTTAACCAGTTATTTCATATCATATTGCGTTATCTGACGGAGAGATAAAGACATATACCTTTATCCATAGCAATAACTTCGAGAAAAATTGTTGTAGAATTAGGAGAAACGAAAAAATCCGATATCTCTCCCTTAATCCACTTTTACTTTATTTCATTTGACAAAGGATAGAATACAACTTTCATTTTCTGTGGGTAGAGAGAGGACTACACTCTTTACATAGACTATCAATAAGTGCCTTTAATCAGTCCCTTCCATTAAAGCACATATAATATTCTATCTTCATAAAAGTTGTAAATTTTCATATTCTATCTTCACAAAAGTTGCAATTTTATTGGCCAATATGATTTTAGCATTTAAAAAATTATTAATCCATTAACAATATCACGTGGGCCATAATTATACTTACAAGTTAACTCGATATTGTCGCATTGGGTTTGGCAGTGATCCGGAAAAATACAGATAAGGCTCCTAATCATTCGACACGTTTTGAACAGGTGGTCGTTTTGGGTCAACTAGCCATTATTGTAAGATAGTCAATCATCAACAACATGAGTCGCCTCACATAGGAATGACAAGGAAGAGTCGATAGCAAAAAGACGACAATCTCATGCCCCCGTATTATATGTTGAGCTTCCATCTAACACTCCTATAAATAAGCAATTCAACCTCACCTTGAAAGCCTAACTTTTCACAAATTAATATTAGCAAGAGAGCACATAAAAACTGTTGTCCAACTCTTTTAGCATCTCTAAGACTTCATCTCTCGAAAATACTGAAAATTTGCCACGCAGTATACTATAATAATCTCAATCCTTCTCCACTATTGCCTTGCTTTAAAGGCCAATGCAACAATCCCGCATAGGTACGAGTCAATTTTCAACTTCAGCGACTCTCTAAGCTAGACGGGGAACTTCCTTTGTACAGGGGGGTCGCATTTCCGGCCGTGGCAAAGCTTCCTTATGGAGGAACCTTCTTCGGGCATCCGACTGGTCGTTTTTCAGATGGACATCTCATGATCGATTTCATTGGTGTGCAGTTCTCCCAACTCTTCTAACTTCTGTAAGTGCATCCTTCTGCTAGGGACAAGAACAGGAAATTTTCGTTTATAATGTACGTAATAAAAATCTTTAGATATCTTTATTGTCATCTGGATATTAATTTGAGATGTTTAATTGGTGTATATGCAATACGTATATGAAAATGAAGCGGAAGCATTGGGGTTACCCCATCTGAAGCCATATCTTGAGCTAGGCAAGGGCTCACATCATGCTCGCAGTGGAGTTAATTTTGCAGTTGCTGGTGCCACAGCGCTTGATCCGACATTCTTCTCTGCTCGAGAACTTGGATCGTTGTTATGGATGAACCATTCTTTAAGCGTTCAGCTCGACTGGTTCAAGAAACTCAAATCATCTCTTTGTAATACCCAACAAGGCAAAACATAAACCCTTTTTTTGTTTGCTCCGATTGCGGATTGATATTTCATAGTAATAACTTTTGTGCACTTCCATTTTGTACTATCGATCTTATTTGCACAAGATATGATTATTCATCGAGGTGATTTGGCCGATATGAAGCTCCTAAATCTCTCATAGAATAACTCTAAGGTTGTCACAGTTGGTCAGGAATTAAGAGCTTAAGATCATATATTCAAGTCTTATTAACTGCGTTCAACCTACTCTGGTCAGGACCATTTGTTCAGGTCAAAGGCATGAATTTAATTGGTTTATGGCCCTTACAGTGTGTTTTACGAACTTTCTTATAGATGTGGCTCTTCGCCGGGGATCTTGGATTATAAAAAAAAAAAAAAATCTCATCGTAGGTGACTATAGTACATAAATATATCTGGTCATTACGATCTTTATATGGTTACCGACTCATCTTCTATTCATTTGATTTTTGTTTTGATTCTTTCTGTTGAGCAGACTGTAATACATATTTCAAGAAGTCTTTGTTTCTTGTGGGGGAGATTGGTGGAAACGACTACAACTTTCCTTTCACCGTAGGTGCAAGCGTTGAGCAGCTCCGTTCTACGGTGCCATTTGTTGTTGGAGCCATCACTAATGCCACCAGTGCATGCCTTTTTCATTTTCATTTTCATATTTCTTTTTTAGCGATTGACACAAGCACAATAAGATTTATTTAACATTCCTTTCAATAAAATCTTCCATGTGCTCAACCGTTTTGGTACTCAAATGAATTATTTTCATGGCTTGTGATTGCTTCAGGTGCTCATCGAAGAAGGGGCTGTCAAGTTAGTAGTGCCGGGGAATTTCCCGATCAGTTGCTCGATGGTATACTTGGCTTCTTTCGGAGCTCTAATGAATCGGACTATGATCCAAGAACTGACTGTCTCAAAGCTTAAAATGAGTTCGCCAGGTACCACAACAGTTATCTCAAGCGAGAACTGCAGATTCTAAGACAGAAATATGACGGTAAAATTGTTCAAAAGGTTATAAACCTATTGCACTTTTATCAATTCAGTCCTAAACCTTTTAAGTTTGCCAATTCAGTTATAAACCTTTCACTTTTTACTAATTCAATTCTAAACCTTTTCACTTTTTTTGCCAATTGAGTCTACCTGGCCAATTTTGGTGAATGACATGGGAATTTTAATTTTTAATATTTTTTCTACCCCTCTTCCCTTTGACCGGTTTGGCGACTAGCTAAAGGTGTGGGCTAGTGAGATCGACCTTGCTAGCCTTTGGCAAAGCTCACCCTCATTGGCCTTTGGTGAGGGCGAGCCTCGATCGCCATTGCCAAGCCGACCTCGCCCGAGCCAAGGCGAGGCCAACCTTGTCGTCATTTGGGTCACCTAGCGATGGCGGGTGAGGTCAGCCTCACCTTGGCTAGGCAAGGCCAACTGCGACAACGCTGGCTAGCCTCGCCTTAACCGGGTGAGGTTGAGCCTTGACCCGCCATGGCGAAGTCCGACCTTCTTTGTCTTTGGGTTTCACCTCGCCCAACCAAGGCGAGGTAGGCTGGAAGCAAAGCAGCTAGTTTCGCCGCGAGGTTGGTGAGGTCGATCTTGCTAGCCCGTGCCCTCGGGCGGTCCGATGACCGCCAAAAGGGAGTAGGGCAAAAAAAAAAAAAAAAAAAGAAGATTAAAAATTAAAAAAAAAAATATTAAAAAATTGCGGATGGATGGTCGACCACCACGTTAGCGCCCACTTTGGACAAAATTGGCTAGATGGATTCAATTGGCAAGAAGTAAAAATGTATATGACTGAATTGACAAACTTAAAAGATGTAGGATTAAATTGATAAAAAGTACAATAGGTTTAAGACTTTTTAGACAATTTTCTCGAAATATGGCCTTGCCAAAATTATGTGCGCCGATTACTATGGAGCCGCCATGCGTTTCTTTCTACAGCCAAAATAGTATGGTGAGTTTTCCTTCATCCTAGTTTCATAATTCACTGAATAGCATCGAACTTATTTGAAAGTTTGTGGTACTTTGTGAAGTTATAAGGGTGATTATGGAGATCGATGTCCACTTGTTTGCAGGATTCTATGGAGGTACACAAGAAGTTTGTTGCGGAGGTGGTGGACCATACAATTTCAACCTCGCGGCCATGTGTGAATCCAACGGCTCGGATTTATGTACAGATCCATCGGCTGTCGTGAATTGGGACGGAATTCACTTGACCGAGGCGGTGTATTGGCACATAACCGAGGGTTTACTCTATGGTCCCTGCACTTCTCCGCGTCTCATTGCCCCGAATTCCACCCTGACCGATGCATTAGCTTCGATCCTATTCCCAAAGATGAAATTGTGCTCGTGGTCATAGAGTCATAGAGAGTCGGAGGTGTTTGGCGGATTTACATTTTATCGTTTTACCTTTTTGTTCTTGTTTCTAGATTTCCACTCTTTAGATTCTTCTTCTTCTTTTTTCTTTTGGATAATCATTCATGTGATATGCGGTGAATAAGGATGGAATCAAGAGCTTTTCTTCCCATTTTTCATCTTTCTCATTCTAATCCAATTCTCCTTAAATCCACTGACTATAGACCTCCTCCGCCGTCCTCATCCCCCATGGTCGCGGCCAACCTCCATCCGAACATTCACATCACCTCTCTCTCTCTCTCTCTCTCTCTCTACCTTCTTGCCCTTGTGATTGAGATCTCAAACTCATATCAAAGGCTCCTGCCTCGACCCAGATTGGAGGTTGCCTAAGGCAGAGCGGCCAATCACAATGCGAACCGTGCGACTATTCATTGCACACACGCATAGAGACAGAGACAGAGAGAGAAGTGATGAGCAACAAAGGCGGCTTACGACGATGATAGGAAGGAGGGTGCAATGGAGGAAAGGACAGGGAGTGAGGTGGGCGATATGCTGGCAGAGGAAGATGGGCGGGGCAGAGAGAGGGGAGAGACGCTAGGCATAGATTTTTGGGGTAACTTTCTCCACAGGGGACGTTTTGGTAACATAATAACACGCTCGATATATTTACGTGTGTACAAGTTCTTCATGTTGCATGATTATATTTCTTTGCATTAGCTAAAAATTCAAACACTTTGCAATAACATGATTTTGTAAAAATTTCAAATGCTAAATTTTTTAGAGAGAAATTGTCCAATAAATCCTAAAGCTATTGTACAGATGCAAATTCAATCCTAAACTTTTTAATTTTATCAATTTAGTTCTCTTTTGCATAAAATTCCGATATAGTCCTTATGGTCAATTTTTACAAGAAAATCGCTGACATGGCGGCGTGCCACATAAGACGGCAAGTGAAAACTAGACTACCTTGTCCACAATTTCTAGCAAAAATTAACCGAATAGATTACATTACAATTTTGCAAAAAATTTTAGAATTAATTTGACAACATTAAAAAGTTTAAGATTAAATTGGTATCCATACAATAGATTTAAAACTGATTGGGTAATTTTCCCAATTTTTTTCTCCTACATGCCATGCTTGTATGCTTTTGCCGGTAAATTTCAAAAAAAAGCCCTAAGAAGGCAAATGGAAAACTACCAAAAAAGTCATAAATCTATTACATTTATATCAATTCAACCATAACCCTTTCAATTTGGCCAATTCAGTCCTAAACCTTTTGACCATTTGTCAATTCAGTCATAAACCTTTCAATCGTGACAATTTAGTCATAAACCATTTGATGATTTGATAATTTAGTTCTAAATCGTTTAACGATTTGTCAATTAAGTTCTTTCGGCCAATTTTGGCTAAAAATCGTTAAAGTGACGGTCTAGTCAATGCCAGCCGTTCTATTGGTATGGTCGGCGCTAACGTCGATAATTTTTAAAAATTTTCTAAATTCTTTATTCTTTTCTTTTCTCTTTCCTTTTCTTTTTCTAACCTTGGCCCGATGGCCCTCACCTTATTTGGGTGAGGACCTTTGTGCCCTTGCGGGCCAAGAGCGAGGGCTGCAATCCTTGCTCGTTGGCCGGTGAGGGTGGCAACCCTCCCCTGGTCTAGGCGAGGGCCAAGAACCTCACCTATTGGTCGGTGAGGACGTCATGGCCCTTGCCTAGAATTGAGCGAAGGCTTTAGACGAAAGTTGTCGGCCCTTGCCTATGGTCGGCAAAGATTAATTGGCTAGCAACCTCGTTGGTCTAGGGTTAAGGAAAAAACAAGAAAAGAAGAAAATATTAATAAAAAATTTCAAAAAATTTGACAAAATTGTCCATGTTAGCGAGTTTTGCCAAAATTGGCCAAATTGACTATATTAGCAAATCGTCAAAAGTTTTAGGAGTCATTGGCACAATTGAAATATTTAGGACTAAATAAATACAAGTACAATAAGTTTAAGACTAGATTGGCCAAATTGAAAGTTTAGAATTAAATTAGTACAAATGTAATAAGTTTAGGGCTTTTTTGGTAATTTTTTCAAAGGAAAATAGTCGGCTGGTAGATGAAAGAGATAAGAGCATATAATTTTTTTATTACAGTTGAGAGATATACGAAACTAGGCTATTGTACAAGCTGTCACTTTCATGCTTGAAGCAGCGGAACAGGTTGGGCTAATGTTGGTTGCGGATGGCAAGGTGAGTGTTTGACTGAAAAATTAATACATGGGACCAACAACTTCCCTTGAACAAATTACTACCAATCACTCATAGGCACAACCAATCACATTTTTACATGTAAGAAGTTTATGTTGGGGGGAGTTGAGATCTTTGTTTCAATTTATGGGGTCTACAAGAGAATGACAGATACAATGTCCAAGAATAAACAAATTGTTAAGAATCATTTAAAAGTAGTGTGTCATCATCTCAGTCTCTCTCAAAAAGTTAAATTATTAGAGAGGTTGACCGACATTGTGAATATGGCATATTGCTCAACACTCTTTCGTGCGTGTAACTCAGACCATACACACGAAATACAAGATGCGAACGTAGCCACGTCATAGACACTTGAATAGATTTCTGATCAGAAATATATTTTTTAATTTCTAGAGCTATTTTTTTTTTTAAAAAAGAACCAACTTTACCTTTAGTTATAATTCTAGCCCGAACTTTTTTTTATCTCAATAAAAAGCATCAAGTTTTATTTGAGTTCCAAATCTGACCCTCATAATGTAAAATTTTCAAAGGCTAGATTTGGAATTTAGGTGAAAGATTGTGATTTTTTATGAAACAAAAAAAAGTTTGAGCCAAAATTGTCACTCAAGGTAAAGTTGGTTATTTTTTTTGGAATTAGGCCCAATTTCTATTCTCTGAACGAGCTTCTGAGTAGAGATACATGTTTGATGATAATATAAAATTTCTCTTCCCGGAATAGAAATTTGTTTAATAACGATACAAAATTTCTCCTTCTTACACTCTTGTCCATTCATTGACAGGAGGTGGTGACAGCCGGCAGGGGCCGCCAGAGTGGGGGGGTGGGGTGCGGCGGGTGCATAGGGCTAGGGCGAACAATCAGAAGAGTTTTATTTCTCTTTTTGTTCTAGAAACAGAAAAGTATACAATTTTTACTTGTCATTTCTATTCTAAACTTATTTCTAGACTAAAATTTTTTTTTCAGTAATAGAAAAATGAAATTATGTTACCAAATGGATTTCTGTTCTAAACCTATTCCTAGGAAAAGAAAAATAGAAAAATAGGGAAATAGAATGGTGATCATGCACGCTTTTAAAAACTAGAAAAATCAAGTATGATTAAAAAAGGTAAGCCGCTTACAAGGCAAAAAAAAAAAAAAAAACGAAGTTATTAGGAAATTAGGTGGC
Organism: Syzygium grande; assembly: GCA_024733475.1. Lineage (NCBI taxonomy): Eukaryota > Viridiplantae > Streptophyta > Magnoliopsida > Myrtales > Myrtaceae > Syzygium > Syzygium grande. The sequence continues at coordinate 20,628,245 of JAMXDD010000002.1, read as the reverse complement.
TCTGTACTTCTGGCTACTAGTTGACAATATCAACCGTTGGTTTTTAGCTTGTTTTGGGAGTAATCATCCCTTATTTCATTAGGTGAAAGAGTACAAGATTAACTTACCACAAAAAGACAATACTAACTGTACACAACACCTTGACTCTCCAGTGTAATTTTAAATAACACCCAATACGTGCACGTTATTGTTAACATTGCCCACCCTCCAGTTGTCCTGATATCCACCCCCATCTTATGACATACAAGCTAACTAGCGCAAGCAATGTTATCTTTAAACTGTCCTCCATTGAACCACTCAATCTCTCCCTTTTCTAACACAATTTGTTGAACCCTTGAGGTTGCAAGTAGCATCATATTAAAGCTAGAGCCAGAGCAAGATCTCTTCAACATTTGAGCATTCATATTGCACTTCATCATTCCTCCACATACCTGAAAATTTGCCGTGATGATTAAAGTAATGTCCCTCTTGCTTTTTTGGTGCTTCGCATCGAAGACAGTATCACTAATAATCCCTCATCGCTATGAGTCGATTATCAACTTTGGTAACTCGATAAGCGACACCGGGAACTACCTTCTCATGGGTGCGCCTGCATATCCAGCTGTGGGGAAGCTCCCTTATGGTGAGACTTTCTTTAAGCATCCGACTGGTCGTTTCTCCGACGGGCGTCTAATAGTTGATTTCATAGGTATTTGACTCTCGATTTCTTCTATCCATTCTTCCACTGAAAAGACCATATCACATACCTTTCTCAGCTTTCGGCTGGGGCCAAGTGGGAGATGAGGTTATATCTTGTGTTGCCTCTGTTTTTTCACCAAATTACTCGTACAGATTATTTGAGTGGAGCTTACACTCTGCCTAAGTAAGAGGCACACTCTTCGTTTGACATGTAGACTAGCATGTTTGACAATTAAGTTTGCTTTAAAATTCACAAATAAATTGAAAAGAACCTTAATAATGTCTGAAGTTCACTAAGTTGATTAGCTATGTCAACAAGAAGATATTGCCTAGAACCAAGCGGATTTCAATTCACTTTATGCAAGCAACGATTTACTAAAAAAAATGTGAATTGGATAGTGCAGCAGAGGCATTCGACCTACCATCATATCTACCGCCATATCTAGGAGTGGCAAATGGCTCTCATGTCCGTAACAATGGAGTCAATTTTGCAGTGGCTGGCGCTACTGCACTTGACCCTGAATTTTTCTATGCTCAAAACATTGGATGGACACTATGGACCAACAGCTCGCTAAACGTTCAGCTTGGTTGGTTCAAGAAGTTCAAGTCGTCTCTTTGCCACACAAAACACGGTGAACCCTTGTATTATGAACTAATTACAAAAGGCACCTATTATATTATGCAGAAGAAGGTTTATCTTTCTTTTTCATCGAATTGCTTTTCTGTCTTCAGATTGTGAAGAGCACTTCAAGAAGACTCTATTTCTTGTTGGGGAGATTGGTGGAAACGACTACAACTTTCAGTTCTTAGCTGGTGCAACCATCGATCAGATTCGACCGATAGTACCACTTGTTGTTGGAGCCATTGTCAATGCCACCAGTGTGTGTTAAATTCTTTTCCTCCGTTTTACTAAGCAACTCTTGTTGATTTTCATACCCTTTTCTATGTTTGGAATTTGCTATTATATAGATGCTTATTGAAGAAGGTGCGATAGAGCTCGTGGTGCCTGGGAATTTCCCCTTGGGTTGCTCTGTGGTATATTTGGCTTTGGTTGAGAGCACTAATCAGTCGGACTATGATCCAACAAATGGGTGTCTCAAAGCTTACAATTCCTTCAGCGAGTATCACAATGAGCACCTCAAGCGAGAGCTTCAAGTGCTACGGGAAAAGTATCCCCATGCAAGGATTATCTATGCCGATTACTACGGAGCAGCTATACCTTTGTACCTCGCACCAAAACTCTATGGTCTCTCTCTCTCTCTCTCTCTCAATGTTTTACATGGTAATAGGAGAAAATTGACGGAGATAGTTACAGTCATTTTTTGTCACCTTTTAGACAATAACAATATCAATAGATGGCGCTTATCTTCAGGATGATTATTTAGATTGCTTTTGATGTAGGTTTTTATGGAGGGGCACGGATAGCTTGTTGTGGAGGTGGCGGACTGTACAACTATGACTTATCAGCTTGGTGTGGTGACCCTGGCTCGACCGCATGCGAAAACCCGTTGGCTTTCGTGAACTGGGACGGAATTCACTTCACCGAGGCTGCTTACCGGTACATAGCACAGGGTGTGCTCTGTGGTCCCCATGCATCCCCACCTCTCATGCCCTGATCAACTTCAAACATCTCAGCTACATGTTTTTTTTTTTTTTTTTTTCAAACAGCTCAGCTACATGTTGCTTTGATAAGCATTGGACTTTTCACATTCAGCGTGGTTAATATCTATTACATCTATGTACTTAGATTTCTATATCTAGCAAGTCTCACATGTAATTCGCATTTCACATGTATTGAACATAATTCACACGAATTGCATGGATCATGCATGTAGTGGAACTGAAGCATTCATAATTCACGATAAGGCACATAACTACGACCTCTCCAATCCAAGCCACAAGATGCAATTACTTTTTAAGTTTCTCTTTTTTCCCTCCTCCTCCATATGTGGCTTTTGAGAGAGCTGGCCGAGACAAGAGATACTTGATTGGAGAATAGGAAGGCAGAGACTGGATAATTTGGGTTTTCCTTAGTTAAATTATCTCACCTTAGCAGGCCACTCTAAGGATATAGGAATCTCTCAATCACTCATGATACCTAGGAATCCACCAAAAGGGATAGAGATTTAAAAGAGAGAAGATAACAAGGGACAATTCTCATTGAGAAATTTCAATTCAATAAATCAACTAGGTTTTACAATGAAATATCTCAAGGTATTTGTAACTGAGAATCTAGAACTCCTTTAAGTAAAATTTAAGTAGGAGCGCTAGATGGGTGGATCCGGTCGAAATTGGTCCAACTAATATTGATCTATTTAATCCATTTTGACCCATTTTCATGGATGTAAATTTCCTGATCCATATCTGACCTGACCTATATTACTAAAACACATTAATATTCAACTCAATCTAGGAAAACCCTTACCCACCTATTTAACCCACTTGTGTATATGTTAGTTGGTTGTAAAATTAACAAAGTAAATTAACACAATAAAAATTAGAAAATAAAGCAAAAAATGTAAAAAAATTTCCAAGCTGTGTTTTATAATTTGCGTTTGCCTTTTCGTCCAACACTTCATGTGCACTCTCGCTATCCAATCGTAAACATGACAAAGATCGAGCTTTCGCACTGGCTAACACCAGTCAGCTCAGAGAGTTGGCAACTCGAAATCGTAGCAACCAAAACAAGTGGCAATTTGCGGAACTCGGAACTGAATACCGTGCATTCTCCTCGTCACGAACCGAACCAACACTACAGTCCCTTAGCGCCACAAGAACGGAAATGCAATCCGATCCACAAGCAAAAGAGATCCAACGGAATTGAACAAGGGGATGGGGTTGGTGGGTGGGAGGCGAAGACAAGCAGCGTTCCTCCAAGGCCTCGGCTACAACGTTGCGCTCGATGTCCTCGATAACAATGCACGACTATATAATAAATGAGTATCTGCTAATTTCTCCGCCTCACCTCTGTAATAAGAGACCCTGGATGTCTCACCGCACCATTTAATGAAAGGGGACATTTCTCGTTGAAACCGCAAGTGATCAATTAAAGCTTCACCTGCCCTAACTCCAATGGCATAAATTGGGAAGTTGAGGTCGCTCTCTGGTGTAACATATAAGCTCAAGCTCAAGCTCAACCCTACGCAGACTCTTCCTTCATCGAAATTCCCTAGTGCTGCTCGACATGAAAACCATGGAGATACTGTCGGCCTTCTTTGTGCTTGGCTGCCTCGCTTCAGATCCTGTTTTGTCGAGCCCTGGACGCTACGAGGCAATCTTCAACTTCGGCGACTCTTTGAGTGACACCGGAAACTTCCTCCGTTCCGGGGCACTTGCATTTCCAGTCATCGGGAAGCTCCCTTACGGCCAGACTTTCTTCCGCCACGCGACCGGTCGATGCTCGGACGGACGCCTCATTGTCGATTTCATAGGTACTCCATGCTTTCTTCTCTACATTTTTCGATCACTCATATTATGTCCTGTGCTATAAATGCATTTTGAACGATTTGTTCATGGCTCAAGGTTTTCGGTAAAACGATTGAAGTGATAATTCAACAGCACACCACTACAATGCTTTGTCCTATGAAAATAGTTGCAGCATCATGTCCAGAAATCATTTCGCATATGTAATCGCTGTTTCAGACAGCTTCATACATCTACAATAATTCCTACTTAAAATGCGATGGACGAACACCATCCAACTCCAGGTTTTCTATCTCATGATGAATGTGAAAATGTGAGAATGCAGCTGAAGCATTCGGATTGCCTCATCTCCCACCGTACCTGGAAGTAGCCAAAGGTCCACGTGTCCGTACCGGAGTGAACTTCGCAGTTGCTGGTGCCACAGCACTCGACGCCTCTTTCTTCTATGCTCAGAAGGTCGGGCCATTGTTGTGGACCAATGACTCGTTGAGTGTTCAGCTTCGCTGGTTCCAGAATTTGAAGTCCTCTATCTGCACCACCAAACAAGGTGAGATTCTACCTTTCATTGTAAAGAAAAGAAAAGGCCAGATCGATCTTAAATTTCTTCAAGTTTTTTTATTTTATGCCACATCATCACCTTTCGTCCAATCAATGCTGAGCGGCGGTCCACTTCAGCACTTCTACACATATTTCGGTATCAAGGACCCACAGGAACAAAAAGACTACTATGGAGGGACCTAATCGTATAAAAAAAAGCTAAGGGACCTGATTGAATATGCTGTAAAAATTCGGGACCAGTGGTGCCTTTATCCAAAAGAAAATACATTGATGTGTGCATCTATGTATATTGCGACACATGTTAAGGAAATAGCTATGAATAGTGAAATGCTTACCCAGTCGTTTATGAATTCACTGCTGGTAGGGTTCATTTTGTGCATTAGTGATAGAGATGGCTGGCAATGGCCATCACCCCTCCTGCTGCTCATACTTAGGCTCCGTTTGCTTAGAGAAAATTACTTGGGGGAAAATGAATGATTTGAAAAATATTTTCCTAACAATGATCTCTTGTATTTCTTCAAATAATTAATTAATAAAAGTATTTTCATTATTGATAATAATTTATGTCTAAATATTTTTGTGAACGATAAAAAAGTTTTTTGTTCATTCATTTTTGTAAGTGATTCAAGTGACCATTTTTTGAAAATTATTCTCCAAATCATTCATCTTCCTTGAAACAAACGCACCATAGTGTAGCTTTTATCAAATACGTCCCATTTTTTATTCTAATGGCATTCTCTTTTCATATCTTCCCCCATGAATTAGGTTTCGCCCTCCAGCTCTTACATGGTTTCACTTGAAAAGATGATACATATTGACTTCGATAATAATCATTGATGGATAAAGCTATTTTCGAGTTGCAGAGTGTGGGGAATACTTCAAGAAGTCTCTGTTCCTGGTGGGGGAGATAGGTGGGAATGACTACAACTATCCCTCCTTCGTCGGTGGAAGCATTAAACAGCTCCGTGCTTTGGTGCCGCTAGTGGTTGGAGCAATCGCTCGTGCTGTCAGTGTATGTCCCGCAAACTTACTCCGATTCTACACATTTGTCCGGCATAAAAGCGATCAGAATCATGTTCATTGATGGCCATAATAAACAGACCTTTTTTTTGGGGGTATTGAAAGGGGCGACGCCCAAATGTTGCACCAGAACTTGCCTAATGAAAGTAGATCCAACCTAATCTCCTATCAATAAAGAATAGGCAGACATTTTTATGCAAGGACCCATGGAGAAGTTTATCATCGGTAGGAGCTTAACGTTAAATTGTCATAAAAGAAGTAAGAATCGATCTGAATCATTGTGTTTCAATCTTTGAGCACATGTCGTCAAAGCATTTTTCTTAGGCATGAGCTTAGCATTCAATTCTCATATTAAAATTGAAGGTCACTTTAAATATTAGCACATTGAATTTGAAAATGAAAAGGAAATGTCTGTTTCATCGCACTGTTTATGAAAAAACTTCTTATTTCAATAGTTCTACAAAAAGCAACTCCTTATTTCCTTTTTTATTTCTCTTTTCCGTGGAACCATCACAACCGTAACAGATGTTGATAAAAGAAGGGGCTGTGCATCTGGTGGTGCCAGGAAACTTGCCGGTAGGCTGCACCGCGGTGTATCTAACTTTGTTTCGCAGCCCTAACGGATCGGCCTACGACTCAAGAACCGGGTGTCTCAGAGCTTATAATGCTTTCGCCAAGTATCACAATAACTACCTCAAGCAAGAATTGCAAAATTTGAGAGAACAATACCCTCATGCAAGAATCATGTATGCTGATTATTACGGTGCCTCCAAGCCTATGTATCACACTCCCAAACACTACGGTGAGCCTTCTTTTCACCTATCTTTTTCCCTTTCAGGTTTCGTCATCAACGCATATCTTTTACTTGAACTAATAATTTTGTAATAAACCTTATATGTATGACTTTTACTTTCCACATCACATTCATCACTTTTTTTAAAGTAGATATATAACTACTTTTTAATAACAATAGAGTTCAATAATTATAGCTGATTTCTTTACCAAAAAAAATAATTATAGCTGACTTTGTATAAAAGAGAAAGAACTTACGTTGTCTGTATGTCATATGAAAGCCAATTTTTTTTCTCTTTTACCCCACAATGTTCTCCTTTTACCTCTAGACTAAACATTGTGCTTAATCACAAATCACAATTAATGTTGGAATGACAATATGATGGACATGTGTAATGAAGCCAAATCTTAAAGCATGATTTTAGTGATGGAGTGCGGGTCCAAGTGAATTGACCCGATATCCACCGGACTGTCTCCTATATATAGAGAGAGAGATTGAACTGTCTCCTATATTAAATATTAGCATCTTGCAACCTAGGGGCGATTGAAAAAAACATCAGGAGTCCGAAAACCCGAGCCAGATAGGCCCAATTTTTCGGGCAGGGATTTCGGGCTTGTCCTATTGTTTTATTTGGGTTGGTTCGGACCTTTGGGTTTCATGTTTAGGTCAGAAATTGCTCAAACCTGCCTGAACTATTTTTAAAAATTAAAATATATTAGATATAAAGATATGAAAATATAACTATTGGAGAATACATTATTTATGCTCGCAGGACTTTAAAGAATGTCTAAATAAAATAAAAGAAACATGATTAAAATAAAACGACCGAGAAATAATATGTCAATATGGGTTGAGTTCGAAAAAGTGGTCGAATACCTATAAAAAAATGATTTCCGAGGTCGAAAATATATTAACTAATCATTTTTAGTTTTTTAAAAAGAAGCAAAAGAAATTCAAGCAAGGTCTGAACCGGCTCACCCCAAATCGGTTTATAGTCCGATCCAGACCTTTACTTAATATGAATTTTAAGCAAAATACCTAACTTTATAAGGAAAAAAAATATTCTTGCCTTTACTTTGATTAACACTAACGGTGAACATGTGCTAAAAATTAGGAATGTTTTAATAAATGAATAAAGGTGAGATTTTAGTTATTTTGGAAAATTAACTAAAATTCCTCCATGATTGTGCTTTCGGCCAATTAAAATTACCATTTTGCTCATAGTTTAGTGATGTATGTTTGTAATTTATGTTATAACGAATATGGACTCTTCGTGGGAATTTTGCTGAAACTTCGAGGTTGAATGAATAACGTACAACATTGGAACGGATCTTTGGTAAAAGGGAAGTGAGAGAGGGAAAAAGAGAACATTGATGATAGTGATACGTAGAGATCCCAAGTGGTGTACGGTGTAATGACCCTCGTTTCCCAATTTCAACTCAATTCCATCAAATCAAAGGTAAAGCCTTTCCTTTCTTAGGTTGTTTTTCTCCATAAATCACACCTGAGACATGCAAATGTCAATCAAATGTGACTGTCACTTGTCTTAGTTCGACGTGATATCAGCAATTATTCTGGTCGGGCGATATGATGAATGACAATTGCTGCTGTTATTGCTTGTTATGACGCTCTAAAACTGGTTGAACTTCATTCCTCTCATTTAGAGTTAGGTTTAGATCTCTTCATATATAGGCATTTGGCAATGTAGGTTAATAAAGTGCCAGAGTTACGGTGGAATTATGCTGAGAAGTGGGTGGCAGCTTACGTACTTGCTTTCCGGCTCCATTTTTATGCTGATGTTGTTAAAAAGTATCCCGACAGATTTACTACGCAATCAAATAAGAAAATGATGGAGTTTACATTATCCTATTTACTTTTTAGCAAAAAAAAATGCATTGTTTTTATCTTGTATTATGCGCAAAAAATAATTATCATAACATATCTTATCAGCAGCATTTAAGTATGTGAGAGCTCTTTAATGAGTAACGTCTTTTTTGGGTCCTAAACTAAAACCCAAAATCATATATATATTGATTTGAAAACCCCCATACTCTTTCCGAAAAGAAAAACCCTAGTAGTTCTTTTACTTCATGAAATACACCAAATGACAAACATAACACTGAAACCTTTTGGTTGATGTCGTTGACATGAACAGACACATAGTTACAGAATTTGTTCAAAAGTCTTGTCGTGATATAAATGAAGGTGTACTTTACAATTATTGAAGACCCACAAGATTAACTTGTTTCATACATCGATGAGTGCATTTGCGCAGGCTTTTATGGAGGGACCCTAAGGGCTTGCTGTGGCGGCGGCGGTCCATACAACTTCAATAACTCAGCAAGGTGTGGCCACACCGGCTCGACCGCTTGCAGAGATCCGTCAGCTTTCGTCAATTGGGATGGGATTCACTTGACCGAGTCTGCCTATCATCACATAGCCAAAAAGTTGATCTACGGCGGCTTCATATCTCCGCCACTCCTATCTTAATTTAATTATTACCCTTTTCTTACAAACGAGGATGCTGAACTGCATGTTTTTTTTTTGTGGAGCCTTATACTTGGCCTTTCTGTCTTGTCCTTTCAAGCCTTAGGGTTTGGATTGAGGATTGGAGTGCTGCAATTTAGTGTGATGGTATAATTGAATCGTTTGTGAACCTAAGGAAATTAGAAATTTAGTAGGGCTTCACGACATATCTAAATAAAGATAATGGGTTGGCGTATTTTTCGCTGGATATTTTCAGAGAAAGAGCATTACTATATAATCTATTCAGAGCATGTCGTATATGGTCCCTCCAAGATGTTAGACCCGGTAAACTGCACTCGATGACGACGTGATACCGATTAGATATCCGCTTGACCGTGCTAGTACCAAACTTAGGCGTAAAACAATTGAAAAAGGTTTGTAGATTAAACATCAACTTAGTGAGATGATAATGAGCAGTTGGCGGTCGGATTTACTCCAAAGATTTGTCTGGATAGCCGTAATTTTCCCCCAGATAGTCGCATGTTAAATCCATTATATTCTAATCCATCTGGAAACTTAGAAGTTATAATCTGATTTCTTTGCTCCAGTAACCAAAGGAAGACGGCATCTGCCCTACGGAAGTTTCTAAAAGACGAAGTCAACCTATATTTTATTCCAATTTAACTTCCCCAAATTTTCAGCAACAAATATACAAAAGACATAACATAATTTATAAACTTCGCGATGTCTATCATAGTTTGGATAAGTAATAGTATAAAAATAGTGAGTTTTTCCAAGTCAAATGATGATGAAAACGAATTCGCACAATTGTGTCTAACAAAGGGTTACTTGCACATTTCCGGAGTAACGAAGCTTGATGCTAATTTACACCCTATTTGTCTAGATCAAATTTACTATATTCGATGTTTTCTCATATTTTCCCATATTGGACATGATGAAAGGTAATTGTGCCTAATTTTTTCATTAAATCTGCCAGCCGTTTCTTTAAACTTGGTATACTAAAATTTGCTCATATACAACTTCATCTATCATGAACTTGTACAACGATTATTAGGATAAGATTAAGATTAGGCCAACACAATTAGGCATTAAGTATATACGATTGTGGACGATTAGGCAATTATAATATCAACAAATAAAGTGACGTTCAATAATGGATAATTAATCTTGGACCTTTGTATTTGAATACAAGTTCGTTGAAGCACACAACAATTTCCGCATACGAATTGGAGTATTTGTTGTCAAACAGGAAAGTCCAACATGAACTTTGATTATGTACTTTGATTCGGTCAACATGTCAGAGAAAGAATAAGAAGAAATAAATCCAAGGTACGGTTCCCTGCAGAAGTCGGTTTGGGTTATTTGTGATTTCTATCTTTATATATTCTTGGATTTTCTTTGGCGAGCCCGCATGGATGTGCCGTTGTTGATAAATGCTTGCAGAAAGTGAAGGAAGCGCCGCGGTTGACGTGAAGAGTCTTGAAGCGCCGTTTCTAACGAGTGCTTGGCGTGGGTCTTTCTTCATGAATTACATCCATGAAGTTAATTTGTTGAAGCCGAGAAATTCTCGTGATACGAATTTGTGTATAATTCCTTCGTGGGATTGAGAGATTACTTCGCGAGAAATTATGGGACGAAATACTGCGTGAGTTATTTGGTATAATTGGAGTTTAGAAAATACTGAGAGTATTTAAGTAACTCGAGTGTGGTTGTAATCTCCGTGATCTATAGTGGAATCCGTTACTACTCTTCCCGTGGACATAAGTTATTACGACAAAACTACGTAAATCTGGTGTTCGATTTATTTTCTTGTTCTATCAATTTTACAGTCCGATCGATTGCTTCCGCAGCAAGGTCAATGAATCTACCAACATAATTAATGGTTAAGTATCACGACTCTGCATAGTTAAACGGTTCAGCTCCACGGAATTGGCTTAATGGTTAAGTAGCAGATGAACGTGTCTATTATTCATGTTATGTCTCGTTGTGAAAATTGAGAACACTACCTTAGAGAGACAATCCAAACAAGTAAATCATCAAGCCACTAGTATTAAGAGGTTAACATTTAATAATATCTCTAACAATAAAGGTAACTATTTTCATGATTATGTCCAAGCAAATGTGATATGCAATTCTCACTTGCATTTCACGTATGTTCTTGAACATACATAGCAAGTCTCAATTTATAGAACCTTATATCTATCAAGGAGAAACATACCACCAAACAAAGGTGTGTGCTTCTTTTCAATTCCACCATTAGTTTATAATGCAATCCAAACATAGATAATATGTGAAGGACGCATATTAGGCGTACTATGTGCACAATTGATCTACTCAAGAATCCCAAATGGGACCAAAAGCGGCGATCCCTTTGTTCTTGCACGCATTCACCACGTCTCTACTTCCCTCGGGGTTGCTCGTGACAATCACCACCTCTGCACCCCACTTCTTCGCCGTGTCCACACTCATCTCCGCCACATTTGGCCGCCCGTGCACCGCCGTGTCATGCACGATCACCTTGTCTCTTGGGTGGCGGCTAACCATCTCCTTGATCTCCTTGCCGAAGTTTTGCTCCACGTTCTTGGCCACCCATAACAAGCATACACTTGCTTTGCATGGTTGGAGGAGGAATGATAGGAAGACGCAAATGCCGGAGCCGGTGGCAACCAGCAGGACCCGGTTGTACATGTTGACAAGGTAGGGTAAGCCTGCGAAGTGGACCTGGCGGACCCAGAGGTGGGTTGGAGGGTTGGCAACAAGGGACTTTGTGAAGTCGCCGACAGCTCCGGCAAGCATCATGTGCTCATCCTTGCCGTCGGAGATGATGCCGAAGGCATGCCACTCGGATAGCGGAGACGGGCTGATCCGGCCCAAGATGCCTGTGGTTGGAAAAGTACGCTTATATGTTTGGCACATTCTAACTCCAAATATAAACTTTTGGTAAAAAAGAAATCCATATATAAATTCCCAATCTAAGAAAACTATAAATAGATTCGAGTTACCATAGAAAAATATGTGTGATTGACTTATCAAAAGAAATTTTACGATTGAGATCTTGAAGTTTAAAATTTTTTTCAAATAATTATATACCTGCTTTGACTCCCCCGTGGAACTTGATTATGGAGGCATGCCCCGAAGGAGAAGACACCTTCACCAGCACTCTCCTCACCGTCACCCACGGTATTATTATTAGAACCGTAATCCCCACCGTGAACCAAGACTCTTGTTGCCTCACTAACCTCAACCCCAGCTCGTCACTCTTGTAACTCTTCGTCCTTGGGTCGTACGCGACGGTGAGGACAACGAATCCCCAGAGAAGGCCGAGGGCTGACCACCCTGCGAAGCGGTGTGTCCGCTCAAACACGTTGTGGTGCAGGTGGCGGACGAGCGGGAACGCTGCCAGCGAAGAGAGGGCGATGAGCACAAGGATTGCCGATGCAACCCCGATGATCTCGGGCGACGTGCTGTCCCGGTCCTTTAGGGTTAGGACTAGGGCGTAGACCAGCCATGCAAGGGACGAGACACCGCACCCGCTGTGGATCCCACCGAGGCTCTGCAGGAGGGAGGTCGTGGCCGTCTTGGCGAAGAGTGGGATCCATGAGTGGCCGAGTAGCTCCACGGCGAGCCAGAAGGCCATGCGCAAGAAGGCCTCACTCCGGCACAGGGTAAGCGCGAAGATGTTGGCTATGGAGAAGAGGACGGCGCGGTTCCTTGCATAAGGGAAGTGTCCAGACGCCGCGAGGACGAGGGCGACAACATTTAGTGTCAAGGAAACGACGAACAGCCGTTTGTACACCGTGAACAGCCCTTGGTCAAGGAGGATGACCGACAGCCTTGACGACTCTTGGCCTCGGGCGGGCTTCGAGGGAGGCGGGTCGATTTTTGAGGCCACTTCAGCTTGCTTTCTCTGGGAGTGTTTTTCAGGCTCGATGAAAGTGCCTTCCTCGAGCATCTCCAAAACAACATCACTGGGTTCGTCGTCATCGTCGTCATTGAGGTCAAGGTCACAAAAGTGGCTACTCGCTTTGCTCGTCGATCGCTGAATCAGCGACGACGGAGCAACCCTAGACGAGCTTCCACGAGGCCATGGAAGCCAAGATCTTTTGCTTCCGTAGTTGGTCATCTCGGGAGCTCTCTGAGGTGTGGTAATGGCAAATGGATCTGCATGAGGCTTGATCTCAAATGCCACGCCTCTACAACTCAAAAACCTCACTGGGCTTTCCATGAGGACTATGCTTGCTTTGTGCACTATGCTTTGTGGGTGCGTTTGTGAGGAATCGGGTAGAGTTTATATAGAGGCTTGGTGGTTGGTGAATGACCAAATGCCATGTACGAATAATGCCAACGAAGGATGAGCGTGCGTGGTTAGTCATTGAGAGAGTTCACTGAGATTCACATTCGTTTTCAATTTGAATTGGTCAAGCATTATTTGGCCAAGCCAATCACAGGCGATGTTGCTCTTGAAAGTCGAAGTTCGATAGATCAAGTAAAAATTACTGCGATAACGGTCGTTGGTGCGTCATAGAAGTAGGTTGGCGTATGAGGAACTAGTTATGAACTTATGTACTCGAGACCGTGTCAAGCGGCCTTGCTTGCGTGCCAAATTGGATCAATAATTTATCCATGAATCTTTCTGTAATTTTCAGCAGAAAAAAAAAACAATCCAAATGTTGAGCTTGACAAAGAATTTGGTTATCTCCAATTCCATTTGGAGAAATATTACTAGTCTTACGTTGTGATAGACTTTAACTTGTTTGAATAATCTGTCTTTGAGTATCTTGTTAGAGAAGGATGTGTCTCGAGTGGACCCCTTTAAGTGATTGTATTTTGACTTTTGAGCAATACAGATGAAGAATGTCGTTGGCCAAAGAAAAAATTGCATGATCGAGTTGAATTCAGGAAAAGTACTAAATAAGTCCTAAACCTTTTGAGGTGGTGCCAATTTAGTCCTAAACCTATTTTTGGTACCAATTGAATCCTAAACCTTTTGATATAATACCAATTCAGTCCTTTTGACCGGATTTTGCTGACATGGACGTTGGCTGGTCACCGGCACTGACGTGGACAAAATTTAAAAATATTTTAATATTTTTTTGAATTTTTTTTTTTTTTTTTTCTTCCTCTTCCTTCAGCCGCTTGCTGGAGCGGCGACTGGCTAGAGGCCAGAGGCCGGCGGGGTCGACCTCGTCGTCCTCGGGTGAGCCACACCGACCATTGGCAAGGCTCACCCTCGCCGGCGACAACGAAGGCAAGCCTCGCCATGTCTGGGCGAGGCTGGACCTCGCCGGATTTGGTGAGGTCCAGCCTCGTCGGCAGCTGGGCGAGACTGGACCTCGCCAAATTCGGCAAGGTCGAGCCTCGTGCTGGGCTGGCGAGGCTCGCTCGGCCCTTGTCATGGTTGGGCGAGGGTCGACCTCACCAGATCCGGCGAGGTCGGGCCTCACCCAGCCGCCGGCGAGGCTCGCCCGGCCCTCACCAGACCTCGCGACCTTTGGTTTTCTTTGATTACCGTATGACGACACCATGGCCTACTCACTCATGGTTTTCTCTACTTTGGCTCGTCTCATATCGATTCTCATGGTTTTGTCTTTAATATGCAATTAGGTAGCTTTCAAAAGATCACCCACTCTAATAGGGTTCTAATATGACTCTTATTTCTCATACCGGGCATGCCCACGTAAGCTTAGAGAAATCGAAGTATGATCCGATGACATGTAACCCTGCGCATAGAATGCGGGGGTTCAGGGGCAGCGCCCTCAAAATGGGGATCTCACTGACCGGACAGCGAGTGGGGGTTCCGCTCGCCGGTGAGCGAACGGCGACCCCACTCGCCAATGAGTGGGCAAGGGCTCGAGAGTAGCGCCCTCGAAACAACAACGGGTTTGCTAGCCCTTTTATTATGGGATCAAAGGGATTTTGATAGGTTTGGGCTTTGAGACCATTTGAGTCCTAGATATATTGTACTTATATGAAAGATCATTGTAACGAGTGATTGTGATTGTAAACCCTAAAAATCATAGTGGAATCCCTTGACAGGACGTAGCCCTATTCGCAGGTGAATTTGAGTAAACTTATGTGTCAGTTTTTTTTTCTATTATCTGTGTGATTGTTCTGATTTTATTTCGGATATAACCCCATCAAATATTAAGGTTTCAAATATTAAATTAAGTGATCACACTTAAAGGTGAATTTTTTCTATGTATTGACAAATTGTAGATAACAATCCCTGCATCAAGAGAATATATTCTCCCCAAATAAAGTGAATAATTTGCCATACATATGACTAATTTATGAGTTAGGAAGCAGCCGGTCCGCATGTCCAGTTGAATCAGAAAATTTCTATGTTTTGAACCAGAACGATGACAAGACTTCGGTAGCGGAATGAGAACTTTTCAAAATCCAAATAATTAAGAGGACGAGATTGATTTTTCTTATCTCTGAAACGACTTTGATGAAGACGCTGAATTTTCCAATCTAGAAAATAAAAAAACTCATGCGGAAATAAGAAAAAGATAAAAGCTCGTTCGATTTTGCCACTCAGTCCAAAATATGTTGAGTTCAAAGTGGATTGTAGAATTGTAGAAGCTACAAAAAAAAAAAGGAAAATGAAAATCACAAATGTCATAACTTTCATACAATACTCACTTCGGTATCATAACTTTTCAATCAATTACATCGGTGTCCGAAAATTCCGACATGGTATCAAAATTCATGGCACCTGTGGTGAATATTTTTTTTAAAAGCTATAGCACTCGAATGATTGTTTAAAAAGTTATGGCATCAAAGTAAATGCCTTTTAAAAGTTGTGTTATTTGTGGTGTTTTTTGCCTAAAGATGAAAGGACAAATTTTTAACCTACTTCAAATCTCCCCAAGGAAAATGGCATTGACTTGTTCGCGAAAAGGGTAGCCACAAAATTGGGAAAAAGTCAGGTAAGAACTAAGGAAAAAAAACTCAGTCAAAATAGAGCCTTTTAGCTTTGTCACTTCTGGATCAGACTCTCTTCATTCCCACTCCTCTCTTCACAGTTTGGTCACTATCTTCACCATTGAAGTTTGGTCACTTCAAGTTGCCCTAAAGGCCAATCAGGTTGTTGGAAAATTCCGACATGGTATCAAAATTCACAGCATTTGTGATGAGTGTTCTTTTGTAAATTACGACACTCAAGCGATCATTCTTTAAAAGTTATGATACTTAAATGAACGTTTTTTTTTAAGTTATGATATTTATAATCCCCTTTCTTTGATAATGAAAGCATAAATTTAACCTACTTCGAACCTCCCTCAAGGGAATGGCATTGACGAGTTCACGGGAAGGGTGGCCGCAAAATTGGAAAACAAAATAGGGTAAAGAAAAACCAAGTCTTTCTAGCCTTGTCACTTCTGGATCAGTCTCTAGTCACCAATACATTCCAAAGCCTATTGGAGAAGCAAAAAGCTGACGAGGTCAAAGGCGATTGAAACTTGAGGATTTCCTGTATTTATCTAAAGCAAACGTGCACGAATATCGAACTATTGTAATAGTTGGGTCCCCAGATAAAATTAGATATGATCACCGTTGGAAGTTGAGGTGTCATGGTATTAATTTACTGTGCCTTATTAACTAGGTAGTATATGGCTATAAAAAAATACATTATTCATTATATTGTAAAGTCGCCGGAACTCATTAAATATCGAATCAACAGAATGTCCAATCAACAGAATGTCCATTCAAACTAAGAGTACTTATCCTAAAATTATGCAAAAGAGAATAAAATATTTTCATTTCAGGGTTCTAGGGTTCATTTGCAGGGGGCAAACAGTGTGTATCTACACATAAGAATTGACATTAGCTCCATATTATTCTAATTGTAGAAGAAAATAAGTTAGCTAGGATATAAAATTACTCTATTTTGGCGGTGTAACTTTCGACGATGCTATCCTTTCACCCAATTCAAACATTCTAATTCAAATTTGTTACCAAAATAAGTAGTGTCATGCCCTGGATCCTAACGGGCTCACAACACCTCTCGAGGGTCGTATTGAGCATGATGTCCCAGGACGCATCACCGATCCAAACGAAATACCCACATGAATACGTAAGCAAAAGCTAAATTTAACAGCCCGGACAAAAGACAATCACAGAGGGATAATAACATCATAAAACAATAATTTTATGGCAATGGAAAACGGTTACTTACAACATTCGACTAGATAATCAAACATTAGGCTCCTAGGGTTAACATCCACTATTATCATCCAAAAAGGGACAGGTGCTAAGGTAGACTAGCTGGTTATACAAAAGAGGCTCTACCAAAAGCTTCTAAGCCCAGTATCCAAACACTGCTACAGTGTCCAATATGAATCAAACCCTGAAGACTCCGACTCCGTGTCAGACTTGATCTTGATCGACTCTTCCTTCTTACCTCTTACCCGACTTCTTATTGGGCTCAGACTCCATGGGCTCTAGCACAAGCTCAGGCTCTTCTTCAGGTTCGAACTCCGCAAATTCCTCTTCGAACTCAAGATCCACAAGCTCTACAGGTTCCGGTATGGGCTTGGGTTTAGGAGCAGGGTTTTCCAGGGGATCTTCGGGGTCCAAAATCTCACCATCAAGAGCATACATGTCCCCAAGCTCCCAATCCACGGCATCGTCTTTGCCGTGCTGATGTCCCTCAAAATCCCAGATTGGGCCAACTAACTCCAACCCATCACGATAAAACCAGGCCAAGTAAGTATGATACTGCAAGTCGTCTAGGTCTATGTTTACCCAAACCGTAGTGAGGTGCCTAATATAAGTTTGATGTGGACCTACTGGATACTTGGTCTCCTCATGCACCGTATGCATAGAGACCCTAAAATGCCGAGGTGGCGGCATGATCAAGGTCGGGGTCGAGGATCTGAAATAGTTTGCATTATAGCAATGAGAATGAATCTCAATAAGCAGACAACCTAAACCCCACCTAGGCCAATGCATACCTAGATGAGTACCAACATGTAATCTAGCAATCGACATAATAGAATTATCATGCACACTTACCTCGCCTCAAATCACACGCCAACTCCGCGCATTAGTCAAAATCACAATAATGCAATAATAGCTCGAGAACATAACATAAACACTCGAGCGCCACAACCATGTACATTTACCCAATTCAACCAAACACATTTCCTAAGTGTGTCCAACCAACTAACCACGACCCGCGTCAACATGCCTCAGGTCCAGCCCTCCAATCAATTCAGGCTCAGTTCCGCATAACCACGACTCGGGATATTTCTCTCGATCTGCATAACCACGCCTCGGTCATTTCTCTTGACCCGTATAACCACACCTCAAGTCATTTCTTGCCTTTCTAGCCACACCCGCATAACCACGCCTCAGGTCGGTAGCCCTTCAATCAATCCGGGCTCAATCCTGTGTAACTACGCTTCAAGACATTTCTCTCGACTCGCGTAATCACGCCTTAGGTTGGTAGCCCTCCGATCAATCCGGGCCTAGTCTCCCGTGACCACGCCTCAGGACATTCCTCATGCACATACGCCACACACAATTTGCCGATACCAATCTAACATGTTATACTATTCAAATTCAAGTTATGCTCACCACATTAACCCACCAACCCGACCTTCAAGTCGGCCACATTCAAGCATCGATTTTCCCCATAAATGCCACGACAACCCGGTCATTGAACCCATCTCAATCAATCACTAATTTAGCCATAAAAATCACCACCACATAATCCATAAACCAGTCACATTCAATTAACTAATCCATACCTAACTTAGTCACTAAACCAATACTCATCGACCCCTAAATAAGTCTAATAATACCCAAAGTATTAAGTAGGGATTAAGAGGTTACTTACCTAGTTTTTGGCCTAAGGAAAATCGGCAGGGGGCTAAATGGCCAATCGGGGCAACAGAGGGCTTGGCATGAGCAAGGCGCGGCGGCCAACGGGCAAGGCCTCGGCACGGTAAGGGCACCTGCTGGGATGGCTCGACCACGGCCTGAGGTAGCGGCCAAGTAGCGGGCTGGCTGGGCAAGGCGGGGATTATGGCCAGCAGAAGTTGGGCGAGCGTTCAACGGCAACGGCGAGTTGGCCGAGCATGCGGCCGACGGCGATGGCGACTGGCCGAATATGCGGCCAGCGAGCTAGGGCCAGTGTCACGCCCCGAACCCTACGGACACGCAACATCCCGCTATGGTCATTATGATGTGACGTCCCAGGACTCGTCGCCGACCCTTCATGTTATCTTTTAATTACGTATGCGGAAACGATCATAACAATCCTTGGACAACAACAACAAATAGGGATAGCCAGGAAACAATTCATAACAATCAAACAACACTGTTTTAATTTTCACTTGATTAACCCCTGGGAACATTTTTACAAGCCTACATCAAGCACTACCACAAAAGCCAACAAAAAGACTAAAGGCTAGGGTTAATCTAGTCCACCAACAGGTTCGAACTCCAAAAACCAGCTTCCAGACACCCTGAACTGACTGGATGCATCAACGTGCTAAGGGCCTGAAAAAGGGATTGATAACAACAAATGAGACAAAAGTATCAATAAGTTAACAGCCTAAGCCCCGCTTAGGAGGCCAACTCGCACGGGGGTCCCTAACCAGGCAATACAGCATCAACGACAATATTATTAAACAACCACAGGCATCCTTACGTCGCCTTGGTACACACGTTGATAAATGCATATGTCACATACTCGAAGCATTTAAAGAGATTTTTCCATACATCAATGCATCACAGTCGTGCGTGTCTCAATTATAAAGTAAAACCTACTTGGGCACGTCCCATACCATACCTAATAGTTTCTACCCCATAATCAAGTACTATGCATCACACGTATCCAGTTATTACGCCCCCTCGGGGCCACTACACATCAAGCGATCTGCAGCAAGATGGTAGTCTACGGTATAACCGGGCTCCATCCCGCCCCCGTCGGGCACGGCTACGTCAAACTATTTACAATAAGACGGCATTTCAATACGGCAACATCAAACGTTCTACAGTAAGATGATATCCCGTAAGGAGCATCGAGTCCAGCCTCAAGCCGCGACAAGGTATCTAGGGTATCGGCACTCCAGATAATTTTAAGCATCCGATAAATCGAGATTGTCAAGCGATCTATAGCAAGACCCCGATAAATCAAGCATTGTCAAGCGATCTACAGCAAGACGGCTCCGACGTGTGACCACACGAGCACACAAGCATTCCGGCCAATTATTATCTTTTCAATTAGCCCATGCGTCCATGAATAGTGCTCATATTAATGCCATACAATAATATCACATGGTCACACATGCAACAGTCAATCAATTTCGCAAGCTTCAATAACGACATAAGTATTAACCACAAAACACCACTACCCATTTCTAGCATAACAATAAAAATAATTTAATACCAAAAACTCGTAAACTTTCTTAAAAACTTCCGATCAAAACAGTTTATCATAAATTCAATTTAATACGACAATTCACGGTATAAACGCCAACATTCAACCTAGAAATCATAATTTGAAATTATAAATTTTTCGAAATAATAATAAATAAATTCAGAATTTAATTATTTAATAATATCCAAGAATAATTTAATTTTCCAAAATTCAAAATACTTTCCCGAATCAAAATCATTCAAACCGTTTTCCATATACGCCAACTTATACGGCGAGATCTAACATTGGCATCACAATTTGACGTTAGAAATTTTCCAAAAATAATAATTTAATTTCGGAAATTAATTATTTAATAATAAAATATTAATATTTAATCCGAAAATAATAAAATAATAATTAATTTCGAAAATAATACTTTAATAAAATAATCGATAACTTATCACAACACCACAATAACTTATCAATACATACGCGATAACCTATTGTGCAAACACCGATAATTTAACACCTAAACCCAACTAAACAAACCTAATATTAATCTAAATACAAATTAAACTACCATAAGCAAGTTTAACGCCCTAAACACGGGATTAGGGATTAACTTACTCGGCTAACAATGATGACGACACGAGAACGACGGCGGCGACGAGGGTGGTTCGCGGTGTCCTTGGGATGCTCCGCGAATCCATTTAACAAGCACGGGCGAAGAAACGGTCATTGTGGGGCTACTCAGCGCGTGGCTCGGGTTGTTTTTCTGAGTGGCGGCTTGGGCGGCGGCGGACGGCTGCTAGTCCAACGGATGGAGGCGACGATGTACGGCGACAACGGGCTACCCTACGTACGCGACGGAAAGGGAGAGGGGGAGGAAAGAGCAGTCGGTCGGGCAAGGTGGCCAGACGGACGACATGGCGGCTAGGCGAGCGGCGACGCCAGCGGACGATGGATGGTGGTTGGGCTGGTCACCCATGAGGCACGATCGGGGCCGGGTCGGACAGCAAGGGGAAGCAGAAGCCAAAAGCAAAAGAAAGGAGCAAAAGCAATGGGCACGAAGAAGAATGGAAGAGGAAAAAGAAAAAAGAAAAAGAAGAAAAGGAAGAGAGAGAGAGAGAGAGAGAGGAGTAGATGGGGTTTAGTGGGGAGGAAGTTAGACACGCAAAAGGGGGGTGATCGACGGAAAAGAGGGGAGGAGAGAGATAGAGAGAGAGAGAGAGAGAGAGAGAGAGAGGGTTAAATCGCAATAATCGCGATCCAACAGATACGATTCGAATCCAAAAGCGATCTAATGGTTCCTGAAAAATCCTAATTAATAATTTAGGATTTGGCCAAAGGGTATTAATACAAACACACCGCAAGAGAGGTCTATCAGCCCAAATCTGCACCCGGTCAAAAACTCACGGCTAAATTCGATCGAATGCGATTCTAGCGAAATCTCAATTTTAAAAACAATAACCAGGAGTGATCAGTTCTCGGGCAAGATTTTACTATAAGCACACTGACAAACTACACGTTTTATAAATCCCAAAAATGGGCCGAAATTCAGAATGTCACAACGACAGAGGACTCGGCCAGAACAGGGGACGATAAGGAGGCAACCGTGTCGTCGCTAGAGTAGCAGAAGTGATAGTGGCCTGGGGGAAAGCTAGGGTCGTGGTAGCAAGCAGGTGGGGGCAACGGTGGCTGGAATAGCGGTGTGCAATGGTTGCAGGTGAGGCGAATAGAGGAGTTAGGCGAATAGGCGAAAGGGAGTAGAGGGGGTGTCTCGATGGAGATGGAGCGGCCAGCGGTGGCACGGCAGGACTACAGGCGCCTGGGTGAAGTTGGGCTAGCCGGTGGACGGCGATCTTGGCAGCGATGGATGACCAGACGGCGACGCATGGTGGTCAAGCGGACAGCTGGCGAGCTACGGTTAGGTGAGCGGTGGTTGGGCAGAAGGGGAGTAGGAGTAGCGGGCGAAGGGGAAAGGAGGAAGAAGAAGAAGGAAGGAAGAAGAAAAAAAAGAAAGAGAAGAGAGAGAAGGAGAGTGGGTGGGTAGGTTTACATGGCGCAGAGGGGGAGGGTATGGGACAAGGGGAGGGGCGCGCGCAGAGAGGAGAGAGAAAGAGAGAGAGTCAACTCAATGAGTGCGATCCAATAACCCATGTTCAAACTCGAAGTCGATCTGACGATCCACGAAAAACTCTAATTTATAAATTAGGAAAAGGCCAAAAACACTAACTAAAATACACTAAAAGGGAGGTCTACTTGTCAAAAATCCACACCTGATCCAAATTTCACTTTTCATCAATTTCGGGCAATATCGATGCTAATCACAATAATATTGACACTATCTAATTAAATTCATTACGAAATTCTGAGAAATTCGACACCAAAGTTTGGGTTCTAAATAACGGCTAAATTCAATCGAGTACGATTCTAGCGAAATCTCTAATTTAAAAAAAATAACCCAAGAGTGATAAGTTACAGGCTAGATTTTACTATAAGCACACTGACAAAATACACACTTTATAAATCTCAAAATTAAGTCGAAATTCGGAATGTCATAAGTAGTTAAACAGTTTATAATGTATAGACTATCAAAGATGCAATCTGGTACAGAGACGCAATAATAGACCATTAAAAACATTTCACTAAATCACCTTATTTCGAAATATTGGAATCGTAAATTAATGAAAATAAATTATTAATATAATATGAAAAAAATTTCCATATATATTTGAAAAGAGAAAAAAGATCTCAAGATATAATTACTTTTGGCACGATAATTTATAAGATAGAAATATTTAAATTGAAAAATTGAAATATGTGAGAGATAAAATAAAATAGTGAATTTACGCATTCCTCTGTATCTATCAATTAAGCAATTTATGATATTTTGCAAAAGAAAAGAAAATTATGATTTTTCTGAAGTAGGATGTCCTCTTTGTTTTATGTAACAATATATATGAAATTGGCCATTGTAAATGGAAGCAAGCATAGTTGTTTAAATCATATGTAGTCAATCACAATCATTAAACAATACAAAACTTCTTTCATCCTTGGATAGGTCAAACTTTATTATTTCGATGAATAGAATTCCAATTTTCAGTGTCCTATATACTATATATGGAGTTAATGTTTCCCCCAAGAATGCATGCTACATTAACATGATCATAATAAGGAATTGTTTGCTAGAAGCATAATAAAGGTCTTGTTGAGAAGTGTCCCTGAGATATTGATTAATCCATGAAAATGCATTTCTCGTGTTATATATCGCGAATGCTTCAAAAATTGAAATACTGTTTTATGCTTAACAACTTTATATTCGAGGGATACTCTACGATGATTTCAATAAAAAAAAAGCCTAAAAGAAATATCTCTGTCTTCCCAATATGGGCCTTGCACATTATCCATGGGACTCATGAAGCTTACAACTACAACTTGACCATGACTGACGTCTTAGTCTTCCTCTTAATTTTTTTTTTCACCCTACTTACGCTACTTTTAATCATTACTCAATCTAAAAATGTAAGTCCATGAAATTATGTTGCTTATCCTACTTTGATGGTCGACCAAGAATTTGTGATTTCCTTTAAGATTCGGAGGTTGCTAAAAGAATTATGTTATAATTTTAATCCAATAAAAGGGAGGATAACTTTAGTTGGTTCATGTGCAGTTGCAATCTGATATAAGGTTGAAAGCACACTACTTTAGAAAGCACAGTTTTCAATTGCTTCGTATCTCTTAACAATTAGTCGATAAAAAATGATTTCATTATTAATAGCAATTTATGCTCAAATATTTCTGCTGATAATAAAAATATTTCTTGTTTATTGAATTTAACAAAGGCGTATCTTGTAGGAATCCTTACACTTCGGCGATCACCTCATGCGCTCGTCAGACAAGTCGTCACACTAGGCGATTGGAGTTAATTTGCATTGCAAATTTTGTCCTTGACATAAGCAACATGCTAACTTCAAATGCATTGGTAATTTATTAATAGTTTATCCCATGTGTCTCATGTTTATAATTGGGCAGTTTCTTCCTACGCCACGGAAAGCCATTATCTTCACTAACTGCGGTCAAAATGAAATTTCAATAGTTTATTAATAGTTTTCCTTTTTCTTTTTATCTTTGTTTACAAGTATTATTTTGTTGTTAACAAGGTCTTAAACGTACTTTCTTTTCTTTTAATCTTTGCTTAAAATTACACTTTTTGTTGTTAACAAGGTCTTAACATTATTCCAAGCCCCTTACAAAAAAAACATTATTCCAAGCGTCTAAATTAAGTACGAAGCTTCCATTAACACTATTTTCACATATTGTAGATCAGTCCCAGGATCGAGACAAATATATTTTAACCAAATAAAGTGAATGAGAAAATGCCTGTATTTTGAACCAGAAGGGTGACAAGACGTCGATAAAAGGAATGAGAAATTTCCCAAATTCAAAGTAATTAAGAGGATGAATCGGTTTTTTCCCATCTCTATATCGGCTTTGATGAAGACCTTAAATGTTCCAATGTAGGAAAATTTTGTGCCGAAAAATACGGACAAAAAGCTCGTTCGATTCTAATGTCCCTTGCAACGTACGTCGAGTCCAAAATCGATGGTAGAATTGTACCAATTTCAAATTTTCACAAGAACATGGTATTGACGAACTCATGAAAAGAGAAGCCACTAAATTAGAAAAATAAAAGGGAAAAAACTCGGTCAAAACCTGACGAGGCCTTCAGCTGATAGGAGGTCAAAAAGACTTGAATCTTGTGAATTTCTTCCATTTTTTTAAAACTAATGCACACGAATATGAAATTATATATGTCATCATTTAGTCTGAGTGAATTTAGTATGGTTTGGCTCCGCTTAAACAAAATAGAGGTGATCACCGACCGAAGTTGCGGGGTCATATTAGTTTATAGTACCTTATTAACTAGGTTAAATTTTAAATTAGATACATAGAAGAATTTCCAAACTTTATGTAGTCATGGAGTAAAGGTCCATTATTCTTTTATTGTTGCCCGAACTCATCGAATGTCGAATCAACAGAATGTCTCTTCAAACCAGTAGGACGAATCATAAAATTCCCCGAAAGGGAAGAAAATAGCTTCGAGTTTTGAGGGTTAAAAGAACACTATAGAAAAATAAAATTATTTTGAGTCTGTTCATCGCGCGAAAAATAAATGATGAACAAAAGGTTTTTCACTTGTTTCGTATCTCTTAACAATTAGTCAAGGGAAATTGCTTTCATTATCACTAGTAATTTATACTTGAATATTTTTGTTGATGATAAAAATATTTTTCGTTCATTCACTTTTGTAACTTATACAAATAAATCATTTGGAAGGAATATTTGTAACTTTCAAAGATGCTATCTTTTCACTTAAGTTAAACATTCTAAATTCAAACTTATATTTAAAATAAGTAGTTAAAGAGTTTACTTTCTGTAGATTAGCAAAGATGCACTCCCCTACGTGTATGCAAAAAATAGACAGATATAATATTTTACTAAATCGCCTCATTTCAATATATTTAATTTATAAATAAGTGAAACGAAATTACTGATATTATATAAAAAATAGTACATAGAGAAAAAAAAATGATTTCTGAGATTTAATTTCATTTGGCACGAGATTGTTTATAAGATAGAAAAAATTCAAATTTTAAAATTGAAGTGCTTGAGAAATAAAATAAAATAATTTGTTTTCTCATAAGTTGGTTCATTTTAAGAAGATGTCATCAATGGGTATTGGGCGTCTAAAGTTTCAGAAGTTTCAGTGTGGTATTTAGATGGGCATTCAATGTAGCATTGTAGTGCAACTTTTAAAATGCTAAGTTAGTAACTTTTCAAAGATTGGCGAACTTGCGGCCTATGGTGGGGAGCCTCGAGCTTGCCCTAGGCCGACAAACCCGTGGCCTCTGGCGGTGAGCCTCGGGTGATGAGCTTGAGACTCAGTCGATCCAGGAGAGCTCATACTCCACCAAGGTCGGCGAGCTCATGGCTTGCCAGATCGAGGCGAGCTTGAGCTCGCCAATGGTCATCATCAGGTAAGCTTTGAGCTTGCCTAGTGGCCGTTGCCGGTTGGTCGCGGCGGAGGAAGAAGGAAAAAGAAAGGAAAGAAAAGAAAAAAGAAAAATAGAAAATAATAATAAATTCCAAATTTTTATAAAAGAAAAGAAAAAATAAAATAATTAAAAATCATATTTTATTAAAATAAAAATATTAAAAATTCGATTTTTGTTTTGCCTGAAATAAATTCATCAAATTGAAATCATTTTCCAATGAAATCCAAACATCAAGAAAGCGATTTCCATCGTGCATCACTAAACAAAGGAAAACTAAGCGTTTTCCTAGAACATGATTTTCCGATAAGCATTTCTTTTATCATTAAGTTTTCTGCGAGAGTGCATTTGTTTTGTGAAAAATGGACCATTTCTGAAAAATACTTTCCAGAAAATCATTTTCCAGGAAAGTAAGTTCATTTTTTAGTGTTTGGCTAAAACCTCAAAAAAGACTTGAAAAGTATTTTCAATTATTTTGTGAGGAAAATCTAATTGTGAAAATTATCGAAATATTTTATATATTTTAAATTATTTTAAATTATTTTTTATTTTAAAATTATTTTTATTAAGAAAAGAAAATATATTAATGTTTTCTTTCTTAGAAAGAAAACAAAAGAAAAGAAAATAAAAAATATTAACAAATTCAAAATGAGTAATTTCGGAAAGTGTTTTTACCTTCTTAGATTAGGAAATTCACTTTCCTAATATTAAACATAATATTTATGTTGACCGGAAAGTATTTTCCGTTAACCAAATCATTTTCGAAGAACCAAACAGCTGAAAGTCCGGAAAATACTTTCCAGGAAAACACTTTCACCAAAACAAACACACCAAAAAAAAGAATGATTCATGGTCAACCAAATAGTTTTGAGATTGCCCAAATATAAAAATGGCCTACATTTAGGCGCCCCCTTTCATTTGAAATCTAAGTAGGAAGTTCATAACATAAAAAACCACTCTATCAACACCGTAAACCTACAATCTAGTTTTGTGATCATATTTCCTGCCGTGGTTGCGCTCTCAAATCTGCAACATGTCATGAAATAACCTCGATTTTAATCACCATCATAACAAATAAATGTTCAACGTTATTACTACGTCTTGTAAGGAATTATGAAGGTCCGATTATTCAATTCCAAGTCAACTCCTTGTAGAGACGTAGGCTGGAATCTACAAGCAAAGTACACGCCATACGCACGAGCAACTGAACTTCTCAACCCCCGTTTTTTTGGGGCAGAATTCTAGATTCGGATCCATCCCACATGCCAAATCATTGGTTTGCACGACCTCTGACACAATTTGTATTTGCTCTTTTTGGTTAAACCCTAGATATCTGACAAATTCATTGACGTCAAACATAAACTGTGACGATGAAGCTGCTTGAAATATTGCCACTAATCCAGTTTTTTACGATCGCATCAGACACATCGAAATAGATTATCATAATTTTCGGGAAGAATTACAAGCGGGCATTGTACAACCTTTTGCCATAACGATTAGTTTTCTCTCTCTCCAGGCAACTGGGGATTCAAAAACCTTCACATGCCAGCTTGAGGCGAGCAATGGAAGATATTCCATAATCATAATCAAATGTTCTTTACTTACATATTTGTGAATATCTTTGTATCCTTTGGCGCTAAGTAATTGCTTATCATTGGGTGCTTGTGATAGGAAGGGCAGTGTAACTATCTCTCCCCAGGTAACAACTTTACTACTTCTGAAAATTATTACACTTGCGTGATTCAACGCTTCGAAGTTGCAAATAGTCCTTATGATTGGCTACCGAAATAAGCAGAGTAGCTGTACTAACATGTGATAGGATTCCATTTTAGGGCTTTACCCATTTGATAAAAGGGTGCCATTTCTCGCTAAAACTGTATTGGGAAAGTGAGGTTGCTCTATGAGATAACCTAAGGACTCAAGTTCAACCCTACGCAGACTTTCCCCCATTGAAAATCTCTAGTATTGCTTGACATGAAAGACATGAACATGCTAGTCTTCTTCTTGTTCTGCTGCCTCTCTTCAAAGTCCGTTTTGTCAAGCCGTGGTCACTATGATGCAATCTTCAACTTCAGCGACTCTCATAGTGACGCTGGAAACCTCCTCCTTTCCAGGGCACTCGCATTTCCGGTGATAAAAAATCTCCTTTATGGTGAGACATTCTTCCACCACTCGACCGGTTGATGCTTAGACGGATGCCTCATTATCGATTTCATAGGTATTGTACACTTTCTTCCTAATATCTTCTCTACATTTTAATGCTACTAATACTAACAAAGTAATTTTAATCTCACGATGAACTTTAAATATGAGAATGCGGCTGAAGCATTTGGACTGCCATATCTTCCACCATATCTGGCAGTAGCCAAAGGTCCACCTGTCCGTATCCGAAAGGGAGTGAACTTCGCAGTTGCTGGTGCCACAGCGATCAACTCGTCTTTCTTCTCTGCTCAGAATATTGTGTTGTGGACCAATGACTCGTTGAATGTTCAGCTTGGCCGGTTCAAGAATTTGAAGTCGTCTCTCTGCACCACCAAACGTGGTAAATCTCTACCTTTTATTGTTGAAGGAAAAGGGTAGAGGCATAACTGATTCCTTGATTTTTAAGATCGATCTTAATTTTTTTTCATGTTTTTTACTATTTTACTCCACATCATCATTTTTGGTCTGGTCAATGTTGAGGGGAAAATTACCAAAAAAGTCCTAAACCTTTTGTAATTCTGCCAATTCAGTCCAAAACCTTTTTTTTTTGTCAATTCAATCCTAAACCTTTTGCAAACCAGCCAATTTAGTCATTTTGGCTGGCTAAGGCCGACGACGTGGCGCCGGCCCGGCGTCCACGTGGTAATATTTTAATTTTCTTTTTATTATTTTCGAATATTTTTCCTTTTTTTTTTTTTCTTTTCTTCTCCCCTGGCCTATCCGGCTGGGGGAGTGTCACGCCCCACACCCCACGAGCGTGAGATCATCCCTCGATGGTCGAACATTGAATGCGACGTCCCGGATACGTCGTCGACCCAATCCAAACATCGAGAGATTAAGCACGCACGAAACAAATAGAAACAACCCGGACAATTAATAATGACAAGGGCTAACAATAGCACAAAATAATAATTGTAATTCCTACACTTAGCAGATACTTACGGCGTCCACAAAAGACAATCCCTAAACTAGGTCACAATAACAGAACCACATTCCTCAAAAGGGACAAAGGTTCACAAACTTAACTCCTCTACAAAGGGGGACTCAAAATGCTGAGTACTTGACCGTCCTCGATCTCCGAGTTACCCTTGCAGCGTTTTCCCATAACTTATGGTCGCGGTTCTGAAATGGTTATATAATAACCGTGAGCGAGTCTCAATAAGCAATCCCCTATACCCCATGTAGGCCAATGCGTACTCAAACAAGTCGCACATGCAATCTACCCCATAACATATAAAATTCGCATCGTTATACTCACCTTGCCATCAAACCCATGCCAACTCTTGCGTTAGTCATAACATGGCAATGTAGTAATAGTAACTAAATAGCACATTGCAATTGCTCAAATACCGACCACACTTGCACACAATTTATCTTACTAATTCGATTACACATTCAACCAGCCAAATCAATCACACACTCAACCAACCAATTCAGTCACACGCTCAACCAGCCAAATCAATCACACGCTCAACCAGCCAATTCAGTCACACGCTCAACCAGCCAATTCAATCACACGCTCAACCAGCCAATTTAGTCACGCTCAACCAGTCAATTCAATCACACTTAAATCGCATGCATGGCTGAACATCTTTCTCACGACCCGTGCCACTGCGCCTCAGGTCCATTCTCACAGGCACACAAGTCACACAATTCAATCAATTCCAATGGCCACTGTCAACACGTCCCAAGCCATACAGTTCAATCAATTCCGGTGGCGCCGTCAAACACGTCCTAAGTCACACTATTCGATCAATCCAACGACCGATGTAAATACGTCTTGGTCCAACACACCTTAAATGGGCCATCGTCAACACGTCTCAAGCCCACATCTATTTGGCACATCGGCCATTCATACCTTCATATGGACCGCCCGTCAACACGTCCCAAGTCCGTAGCCCTTCGATCGATCCGGGCTTAAAATCGACAGGCAAGCACACGCCAATCAATTAAATCAATTTCACGCCAATTGCATCAAACAACCCATAATCACCACTTAGTCCAATTCACAATTCGCTACCTCATTCCACAAACCCGGCGTTCAAGTTGGTCACGCCACGATTTCCCATATCAAGCATATTACTATCCAGTCCAATTAGCACAATTTAAAACATGACATAATCTAATTAAATCATAAAATAAATAAATTAAAACACGTTCTAGCCGTTCTACCCGAGACAAGTCAATGAAATACCCAAGTACAAATCCAGTTCACATCACAGCCCATCACACTTGCCCACAAATCCGTCATTCACGCCTGCCACATACGAACATCAAGCCCACCCACGAATGCCACAACAAGCCAATTATTGGCCCACCTACATTAGCCGATAATATGCACCCAAAATTATCCCAATTCCAAATAACGGGCTCACAACTCCGACATTCAAGCCGGTCACAATTACCGTCAATTTCTCTCACACACGCCACGACAATATTATCAATTAGCCCACCATAATTAGTCACTAATTTAGCTCCATAATTCTCACAATTTAATCTATCAATTATGCATGTACGAATATCAACCCCAATCCACATTTAGCCCATAAACTGGTACTAATCACGTCTTAAACAAATCTAATAATACCCAATGTACTAGGTAGGTTTAGGAAGTCACTTACCTAAATTTGGCCGGGGAAAAGTCGGCTCGGGCCCAAAAATGGGCCGGGTGAATCTTGAGCGGCTACGCGCGCATGGGCATGGTAGTCGACCACGGGTGCGAGGCCGGGTGCGGTGATGGGGGCGGGCGGCGGGCGTGGGCAGGGCGCGGGCAAGCGGCACAGGCGTGGGCGTGGGGCGTGGGCGTGGGCGTGGGCAATGGGCTCGAGCACGGCTTGGCTGGCCGGCTGGGTTGGCCCGCGGCAACCGGCGGTGGCGACGACGGTGAGCCGGATAGGAGGGGGGGTTTGCCGGGCTGTTGAGGTGAGAGGGAGAGAGAGAGGGGAGAGGGAGGGGGAAGGCTGAGGAGGGAGTTGCGGGTCGGCGGGCGGCCGGCCGAGGCGGCACGCGATTTGGCTACGGTGGTGCACGGGGCGGCGGCGGCGCGGCTTGGCTGCAGTCGGACAAGAGGCTGTGACGAAATGTATCGAGAGGGAGAAGTGAGGGGGTGGGAGGGGTGGCGGCCGCCGAGGTGGCGGCGACATAGTGGCGGAGGCGGGGCGCCGGATGGCCGAACGGCTGAGTTGGGCGGCCCGGGTGCAAAAAGGCGCGTTGAGCGGGCGACAATACGAGTTTGCGAGGGAGGAGGGGGAAGGGGCGGCCGAGGCAGCTAACCCGCATGGGTGGCGTGGTTGAACGACGGCCGAAGCTTACGGGCGACGGCTGGGGTACATTGCAGCGGCGGGCTCTCATGGCGAAGAAATGGCGAGAGCAAAAGAGGGAGCGCAAGGTAGAGAGACGGACGCCGGGCGAGGGAGAAAGAAGAAGAAGAAGAAGAAGAAGAAGAAGAAGAAGAAAACCAAGAAGAAGGAGGAGAGAGGAGAGAGAGAGAGAGAGGTGGGGGAAGGGGGGTCCGCATGGGGAATGGGAGAGCCGAGGGACGATGTGCATGGGGGTTGGGCGGTGTGCAGGGGAGGGGAGAGAGAGAGAGAGAGAGAGAGAGAGAGAGAGAGAGAGAGAGAGAGAGAGAGACGCGCGGGAGTGTGGGGGGTCCAAGAGGAGAGAGAGAGAGAAAGAGAGAGAAAAGGAGAAAAGGACTAATTTATACTTTTTGAGCGATCCAATGAATTACAGTTCAAACTCAAAATCGACCTAACGGTCCCGATTCAAATTCGAAAAACGATCTAACGGTCCACGAAAAATCTCAAATAATAATATAAGGCCAATGGTCAAAATAAAATAACTCAAGACACACTACGAGGGAAGTCTATTAGTACAAATTAGCACCGGTCAAAAATTCACTTTCTCACTATTCCCGATAATCTCGACATCGCCATAATAATATTGACATCGTCCAATTTATTTCGTCCCAAAACTCCCGAAAATTGATCGCCAAGTTCGGGGTCTAAATAACAGCCAAATTCAATCGAGTGCGATTCTAGTGAAATATCAAAATTTAAAAATAAAAACCGAGAGTGATCGGTTCCGAGGCGAGATTTTACTATGCAATTAATCGACGACCACACATTTATTAAATCCCAAAATTGAGTCAAAATCCGGGATATCACGGGGGAGGCTCACCGAGCAAGGGCCTGACTTGAGGCGAGCTGGGCCCTCATTTCGCTCTGGGTAAGCTCGCCCAGCTACACGCCCGCCTCATCGAGTTGTGTGAGCTCGCCAAGGCTAGTAAGCTCCTCTCGCTAGATCTAGGCAAGGGTAGGGCTCGCCCGACCATGGCCCGAGCTAGGCCCTCCGCCGCGCCCGGCTGAGTGAGCCTCGCGCCCGGCGGGCGAGGCTAAGCTCGCCATGGCTGGGTGAGCCTTGGCCAGATTTGGCGAGGGGCGGAGCTCGCCCGGCCAGTGGTGAGCTAATGCAGCGAGGAGGAGCTTGTCCGGTGGCGAGGGCCTAGCTCACCTCACCGAAGCTGGGCCCTTGCCGGCGAGCCTCTCCTCTGGCTGGACGGGCCAGGGGGGAGAAGGAAAAGAAGAAAAAAAGGAAAAAGGAAAAAAAATTAGAAAATAATAAAAAAATACATTAAAATATTGCCACGTGGACACGGTAGGCGCCACGTCGGCCGGCCGGTGGTCACTTTAGGGCTACCTGGTCACAGGATGAATTGGCTGGTTTGCAAAAGTTTAGGACCGAATTGGCCAAAAAAAAAAAAGGTTTAGGACTGAATTGGCATAATTGCAAAAGGTTTAGGACTTTTTTGGTAATTTTCCCCAATGTCGAGTGGCCGTCGACTTCAGCAATTCTACATATAGTTAGCAGATAGCCATGAAAAGTGTGTACACACTTGTCTATAAATAAACCTATCTATAGAGTTCAAATTTTACACTTATATAGAGATGTAAATGGGATATTTACCAAAAAGTTATAAACCTATTGCACTTGTACCAATTCAGTCTTAAACCTTTTAATTTAGTGAAAAAAATTTTGGTTGGTTAATTTACCCAATTTAGTCTTAATCCTTTTGACAATTTGTCAATATAGTCTATCCAACTAATTTTGGTTAGGAATTGTTGATATGGACACTTCATCTTACATGACATGTCCAGGCTAAGATGGACAATTTTTGCATCTTTTTAATATTATTTCTGAATTTTTTTTCTTTTTTCATTTTCTTTTTTTTTCTTTTGATTTTTTAAATGAGGCCTGCAACCCTTACTGACCATAGGTGTGGGTGTCGCAGACCTCGCCAACCATTGAGTCAAGGTTCACAGACCCTCGTCGGCCACTAGGCGAGGGCTCATGGCGAGGGCATCCCAGCCCTTGCTTATTGCCAGCCACCTTTATCGAGGCCGTGGACTGAAGGGAAATTAGAGAAAATAAAAGAGAAAATGGAAAAAAAAAAAAAGAAGCAAAGAAAAAAAGAAAATTTTCATAAAATTATTAAAAATTTTAAAAATTTTCCATGTGAACAACATTTTTGCTACGTAGAGAAGAATGGGAGAATGGGAATTAGTGTTTTGGAAATTTGGAAAAATAAGAATTAAAAAAATTTTGGTTCGACAGGTGGTCCAAGTGGGTGGGTCCACACTTAGAACTAGATTGATATTCACCAATTCCAAATTTTAGAAACAAGGAATTTCTCAAAACTAGCCGGTTTGGTTTGGTTCTTTTGTTCACCACTATAGGATGGCCAACATTTACGTCAGTAATTTTTCGCCCAAAATTAGCCAGAAGAACAACATTTGCAAATCATCAAAAGGTTTAGGCTAAATTGGCTCAAATTAAAAATTTTAAAACTGAATTGGCACAAATATAATAGATTTAGAAATTTTTTTTTTGTAATTTTCCCCAAATGTAAATCAATGACAGACCAAATGAGGGGCTTGCAATGGCTGTCACCCCTTTCTGCTGCTTGATGCTTGGTATAACTTTTTTGAAACGTGCTATAATTTATCAAATCACATAAAAATTTAATTTATCTTGTCTCCTTGAGCTGTGCTATAAGTTTTCATTTTTTGGGTGCAGAATGCGATGAGTACTTTAAGAAGTCTCTGTTTCTGGTGGGGGAGATAGGTGAAAATGACTACAACTTTCCCTTTCTCTTTGGTCGAACCATTGAACAGCTGCGTCCTTTGGTACCACAAAAATTGGAGCCGTCACTGAGCCGTCAGTGTATGTCACACAAACTTACTTCGATTTTTCACATGTATTCCATATGAAAGCAATCTGAATTATGTTTATTAATGGAGAAATGACACTTATTTGGGCTTCTTTTGCCATCACCATATCAGGCACGCATTATGACATAAAGATCTAAGGAGAATGTTTTCATTGGCACGAGCTTAACATTAAATTCACGTAATAAAACTAAGGATTGCTTTGAATCATTACGTTTCATCTATGAGCACATATTGGTTAAACGCTTTTTTTAGTCATGAGCTTAGCATTCAATTCTCGCAATTAAATCAAGAGTCATTTTGTGAGCACATTGAATAAGAAATAAAAAAGAAATGCCTTTATCACTCCTTTATTTGGAAAAACTTCTTCTTTCAATAGCTGTACAAAATGTAAACCCTAAAAGTAATGATCAAGAGGAAGTTAAGATGTCACAAAGAAACATTGACATAGCCAAAATGGTGACTAATAAACATTGACCTACGGTCATGGTGACTATTAGAGAAGTATGATCATGAGGTACATGAAGCAGATCCCAAAAGTGATTTACGTATACCTACAAAATGATCCATATGATTTGTCTCGTGATTGCTTTTTTTTTTTTTTTTGCATTTCTCACTATTATCAAGTTTCCTTTTTATTTTTCTTTTTATCCTTGCATCATCATGATCATAACAGATGTTGATAGAAGAAGGGGCAGTGGATCTAGTGGTGCCTGGATAGTTGCCGACAGGCTGCATCTCCGCGTCTCTGACTTTGTTTCAAAGCGCTAATATATCGGCTTATGACCGAAGAACCGGGTGTCTCAAGGCTTATAATGCTTTATTCAATTATCACAATAAGTACCTCAAGCAAGAGTTGCAAATTTTGAGAGAACAATACCCTCATGCAAGAATTGCGTACGCTGATTATTATGGTGCCTCCATGTCTATTTATCGCACTCCAAAAGTCTATGGTGAGCCTTCTTTATAACTATCGTTTTTCCTCTCATTTGTCATTGTCAACGCATATTTTTTTTACTTAAATCTAATAATCTTGTAATGAATCGAGTATGTATGACTTTATTTTCTACAATCCACCACCATTCATGTAGTAATTATAGATTTATCTTCAAATAACAATCAAGATTCATAATTATAAAGATGATTATGTAAAAAACAAAAAGAGAAACACCACAAAAAATCCCCAATTAGTACACACGTGCCTATTGCCAACTAATTTTTGTGTTTTGGGTCACAAACACTCCATAACTAGTACAAGCATGCCATATTTATCCCAAACTAATTTTTATATTACAAAACATCTCAAATTGATATACTCGTACCATAATTACTCTAAGTTTATTGCTCCATTCAATTTGCTGCCTTGAGAAATTTCATGTCCTTAATTAATCTTTCTCATTTAGATCTATGTCGTACATCTCTTCAAATATGGGCATTTGGCAATGTAGGTTAGTAAAGTGCCAGAGTTCCATCGTAGCCGATTTGCTCGGCAGGGAGTGATTAACATCAAGTGAACCCCTTAATTGTGGAAGCAACCAAACGTAGTTTCACATTTTAATTTCAATAGTGGAGCTTATCATCGTACTGATGTTAACAAGTGGGTGACAGCTTACCTACGTACTTGATTTCGGGCTTCATTTCTATGCTAAAGTGTTAATGAGTGTTCAAGACACTAAATAGGAAACCAAATGAAAAAAATAAATGTATTGTAATTTTCTTTATCGTATATATTTTCAATCAAGAAAAAAGCATTACTTACATTCCTTATCGGTTACATGTAATGCCATGGGAACTCTTTAACAAGTACCCTGTCTTTTGGCTTCTAAACTAAAAAGCCGGTGCTAAAAAAAAAAAAAACTAAAACCCAAAAACTTTAAGAAATAATACATCGATTTGAAACTCCCATGCCCTTCCTGGAAAGAACAGCCGTAGTATTTCTTTTGTATATAACAAATCACATAGAGAACATTAGGACATTTTGGTTCTTGTCATTGACATGACCACACATGTAGTAACATAATTTGTATAAAATGTCTTGACATGAAATATATGAAGCTGTACTTCATCGTTATTAACGTCCAGGAGATTAACCTGTTCATGCCATAAACGTACGTGTGCATTCATGCAGGCTTCTATGGAGGGGCACTAAGGGCTTGTTGTGGAGTAGGTGGTCCATACAACTTCAATATGTCAACACTATGTGGTCAGACCGGCTCAACTCTTTGCAAACATCCATCGGCTTTTGCCGATTGGGATGGGATTGACCTTACCGAGTCTGCTGCTCATCACATCGCCAAAGGTTTGATCTATGGTGGCTTCACATCTCCACCCCTCCTATCTTAATTCAATTATTTACATTACAACACAAAACGCAGTCGAACAGTTGCGTCTATTGAAAGTTACTTGCTCATTACGGAATAACGAAGATTGGTATGTTATACATGTAAACATATCACAAATGTTCTTGTTTATAAACCTATCTCCCTACTTCACATCCTATTTGTCTAGATCAAATTTATAATGTTCGGTCTCTTCTCATATTTTTCCGTATTGGACATGATATGAGGTAATAGTGCCGAGTTTCCTTATTGAAAGTCTCAGCCGTTCCTTAAAGTTTAGAATGGTAAAAATTTACTAGTATATATCTTCGTCTTTCACGAACTTGGGCAACGATTATTCTTATAGTAAAATCAAGCCAACACAATTAGGCTCTAAGCATCTAGGGCTATTGACTATTAGGCAATCCTAACAGCGACATATCAGAATGATGACCCTGGTTTAATCCATTTGCGCCAACCCCTGAAAGGAGTAATTAATTGGACTTGATTACAACAATATGTCGTAATTTCGAAAGCTCATTTTTTGATCCGTTACAATACTTTTGTACTTAGTTATGATGACTTGTAGAACGTTGTATCTTCATTTTGAATCCACGAAATTTCGCTTCAAAATGTAATCCTGTTGTTATATTGGTCACCTTATAAGGGTAGGTACTCGCCTTCCTCCCAATCCATGATGTAACAGGTCAATCTTAGCCGCCGATCATGTGAGTGCCATGTGAATCCCACAAAAGTTCAACTGTTGTGATTGCACCAGGTTCTAGATCCGGGTCCAAGCACGAGTGTCCCATGTATAAGGATGAAAAAAATTATATTTTTTAGTTAAAAAATATAGATGTGTAACAATCCGTCAATCAAAAAAATTGCTTAGTGTATGTTGAATTGATTGTATACTATTTTGAATCTTAAAGCCTGTTTGGTATAGCTATGGCTGAGGAATCTATGGTTGAACAATAGTTATGTTCTGGTTGTGGTTATGCTATGAAGTGTTATAACTTGTGGTGTAATAGAATGCGGAAGCTATCCGGAGCTTGCAGTTAAATCAACACGAAACCACCAGACAAATAAATGAGAAATAATAAAGAACACATTGGTTTATGTGATTCGAACCGAGTTACGATGCCTAATAAATAATCTACTAATCAAATCGGAGAAGCATAGAGTCTCCTCTTTCTTGCTCTACTTTATCTAATATCAGAATAGTGTGTGTATCATTACTATAAAAATTTGAAACATTTCTTTTTAGGAAACCTGCTTAAACTATAAACATATTCTCAACAACTTGTGTATTTGGCATGGTAGCCTCTTGAAAATCGTAACAAGTTACTGCAGTTTCGGAGGTGTTGCAGTTATGAGTTGTTTACAAAGCATTTTGGGTTGATCATGCAGTCGCACGAAAACGGTGAGTACGCACTCGTCGTTCGTTCGATTGGGCTGAAATTTCGTGGGAAATGAGTCAATATATTGGTGTTGCTTGTTAAAATTTTAGGCCAAACGGAAATCAAAAAGTCGCTTTTGGAGACCAAATATCACCAGTTTTCGTCTAGGGCGTCAGCTGACACTTGCTCGTAAAAAGGCAAAGCCAGGAAGCTACGCTTGAAGCTAGTGTATAAGCCATTTATCATTGGAAAATACACTCAAAGATGCTCACTATGACACTTGGTTTGCAATTGTTTGAGCTAGCTTTGGCCTTCAATTAATCAGGGAAAAACAACTTAAAATTTCCGGGAGAAGGTTGAATCCAATTGTGGATTGGGGCGGTCGAGGCTCTCCGGGATTGTCATTGACCAAAATTTTAGCCGTCGGGCCTGAGGTTCTAATACTACAATGTCCCTAAATCAAATATCTAGAAAAAAGATTAGAAACTAATGAAATTCTAATTTTTAAGAAACGAGTCTCGCCATGATCGAGGATCTCGAATTTTCTAACTTTAAAATCACAAAAATTCATGTGTCAACAAAAGCTTACTTTTTTATTGCAAGAGGAATGCCAAAGATCCGTGTTCATGGCTAAGCCCAGTCACCATGATGATCAATCGTGATAGCCATGCAAGGTTTGATGAGCAAGTCGCATCTGAATCGTCAACCCTAATTCAAAGGCCGTAGGTAATCCTTGTATTGCAATTTTTGGGGAAGAGATGGTGAGATAGAGGAACATATAGTTAGAAAAGGATTCCAAAAGATAATGTTTATAAATAATGAAGTACTGTTTGCAATGTCTTCGCGCCTATCTATATGGAGGTCATCCTTTAGGAAATAATCAAATAAATAAAATCAAATAACAGAATTAAGGAAAAAAATATTAATAAAAGGGGAATTTTTCAAAATGTGTCTTGAAAATTTGCAAAACACGTCCGAAATCTTTGAAGGCTCGGAAATTAAGGAAAACACGTGAATTTTGAGGTCAAACATTACCAACCGGCATAGCCCAATTGCAGATTCGAAGATCTCGCAATCCTCTTCGACGTGATATGTTGTACTCATCATAAATTTTCTGGATCAAAATTATGATTGTTTGAAATTGACCCTTCGTTTAAGGCATGGGCAGCGCCGCCCACTCTTATGACGCTCAAAGATTTCCATATAAGTATTTGCTAGCTGTTCTACATCAAATGATCACACCGAGCCTATGTCAGTAAAAGCTTGGGAACAACCAATCTTCTCAATCGGATAAACCTACAATAAAGTCGTGATTTCTAATATGGCTCAAACAGAGAACAAGCCTTTCGCAGCAACACGGGAGCATGCACTTGTAACTCACTACATAGCTTTCCCTTCACTCAGGTGCAAGTGCAATATCTTTTAGCTCCAATCCCACCAAGTAATGACATTTTCAAAAGTCCTTTAGTTTACGTGACGGGTATTTTTTTCTTACTT
Organism: Syzygium grande; assembly: GCA_024733475.1. NCBI lineage: Eukaryota > Viridiplantae > Streptophyta > Magnoliopsida > Myrtales > Myrtaceae > Syzygium > Syzygium grande. The sequence goes on along the minus strand of JAMXDD010000002.1, from coordinate 20,588,215 downwards.
TTCTTCTCGAAACAATAAATCCTTCGAGTAATACACTCTGGTTGTACTAATTATATGACCGTGATTTGAATTCCTTCGAAATTTGTCCTTCTCACAATAGTGTGAAATTGCATTGTCAATTGGTGATACCATACTAGTGTCCCATTCTACAAACCATGGAATCACATCATCATAATAGCCATCGGACCGTGTTGGATACACCACAATGCCCACCTTTATCTTCATCCAGGTTTCTTTTTCACGTTGAACTATGAAAGTTGCCCAAAAATCGTGTTGATTACCAGATTCATTCCTTAGCATATGCACCAAACACCATACATATTGGGAGAGGGCCACCAAAGTCGGATACCTTCAGAAGGGAGATCGATAAGAGGGAGCCCAAATATAAACCTATCAATTTATCCAATTGAACCCACCTTCATTTAAAAACTTAAGCCACGGGGTTATAGGCTAACTAAGACATATTAACTACATCATACTATATCAATTCTTTGGTGTAGGACTAATCTAACACAACTTACATGTGCACCTCAACAATTTGGATGACGGAAAGCTACTTGATTAATACAAACCGTTTTCCATTGACTAAAATAACAAGTTTAGATTAGGGAAATAGACTTTCTCTCTTAACTGGAAGGATATCGTTTTCCCTAGCCTCTTGCTCCACGTACAAACGAGTAGAACATATTCTTTATGTCTATTTTTCTACTCTCATAATGTATTTCTTTTTTTTTCTTATAGAAGTCTCATCTTCTTCTTTTTTTTCATAAATCTTGCCTTCCATATCCTGAATCTACTTCATTTTATACTTGTGTTCTTCTACATCCTTAAAGTATACGATTATAAATGATATTTCCCAACTATGTTTTTATAATTTCTTTTTGAATTTCTTTTTATAATGCTTGTAATTGTGATAAATCATACAATAAACGAAGAAAATGTTGATTTCAATTTGTTGTTCAATACATGCCTTTTTTAAATATCGCCTTTAATAGTTTCACTTTTAAATTCCATAAACTAATTTTTTTCAACTCAGTTTTAGCGTGAACAAACATGAAAGAATGGTTTACATTCTCTAAAATCGAATTTCCTAAAAACACTTTCCAGCAACAAGAAAGTTTCCGTGCAATAGACCCTTCAAGCTGGATCACAATTTTACATTATCATTGGTTTTTAATCGGTTGACCAGTATTGATGATGTTCGCTATTTGTTCTCACCATTTCTAAATAAACAAAACTATTCTAAACACTATGATAGTGGTAACATTTATTGTAAAATAATCCCAAGTCAATGCATATGATGCCTTGGTGCACGTGAAGATTCGTTGGATGCTTGTGCGGCTTGTAGAAACAATCGCATCCTAATCCTCTTGGTTATATTTACAATGAAGAGGATAGTCAGCCAAATTGTTTAACAAACTTGACGCTTTTAATTATCATAATATAAAAATTTTAGGCTCAATGACGTCATGATGATTATCCTTCTTAATTTAATAGAGCCGGGCATTTGGTTTTATATTGCTTAGGGTTATTGTGTTTGATGGAAAACTATTTCTCGGACATTTGCTTTGCGAATTTCCAGCATTTGGATAATGGAAAGCATTTTTCATGGATAAAATCAACAAACTTAGATTAGGGAAAATGACTTCTCTTTCTAGCAAGAAGGAAATCATTTTGTCTAAATTCTTGCTGCGCATACAAGTGTGTAGAATATGTTGTTACGTCTTTTTCCTATCTCACATCATATATTTCTTTTTGCTTATCATCAAAAGTCTCGTTTGTTGTTTTCATAAATTTTTTTCTAACATCTCTTGAATTTACTTCATTAATGCTTGCGTTCTTCTACATTCCTAAAAAACATGATCATATATGATATTTTGCAACTGTGATTTTTACAAATTTCTTTCCTAAGTTCTCTATAATTCTTGTTATTGTGATTGATGGATTACAGAATAAACAAAGAAGTGGTTGATTTCGGTTTGTCAATCATTACATGTCATGTTCAGCTACAAAAGAAGTTTTTAGTGAAACAAACAAACCTTTCAATTTTCATGAATTGGTTGACCATGTTATAGTAGTATTGATGATGTTCGCTATTTGTTATCGCCATTACTGAATAGACAGAACTATTCTAAATACTATGATAGATGTAGCATATATTGTAAACAGTCCCTTGCCAGTGCATATCATCCGCTGTTACAAATATAGAGTTGTTAAATGCTTATAACGCTTGTTCAAGCTGTCGTATCCTAATCCTCTTGGTCATGATTATAATGAAGAGGATAGTCAACTAAACTGTTCAATAAACTTGACGCATTCAATGATCTTAATATAAAACATTTACACTCAATGACGTCATGGTGATTTTCCTTCTTAAGTTAATAAAGTCAAAGATTTGAATGAAAGTATGTTAAGGAATCGCAATATTTTTATGACTTACCTGAAGGCCTCAGCAATTTAAAGAATCCGGGAAAGAAACATTTTCTTCAATGTTTAACTAAAAAAATTGGTAAATCACACAAAAAAGGTTGTAATTTAGAAAGGTAAATTAAAGTTAACAAAAGATAATAGAAGTTGGTAAGTTTAAAAAAAAGTAAACATGATAACTAACTCAAATAAGAGTTGGTAATACAAAATTGGTTGGTAACCTAATAAAAAAAAGTTTATCAATTACTCTAATCGTGGTTATGTAATTTCTAAAATGAGTAATAAATTTCAAAAGTTCTAAATACGGCAAAAAATAGTTATCCCTAAATAGAAAGTTAAATCTTAGGAGAAACAAATGAATATTGGTAAGCAACTTAAAAGAGAGTGGGTAACGCAAAAGTAGTTGGTGACTTAATTGGAAAAAAAAAGTTGTTGATCACACAAATAACGCTTCGTAATTTCATATAAAATTTGGTGAAAATAAACATTAGTAAGAAAGGTAAATAAAAGTTGATAAACAGTAAAAGAGTTATTTACATAAAGTTGGTGAACAACACAAATAATATCTAAAATTGATAATCACTCTAATTGATCACTATAATATCTGAAAGGAGTTAGTGTACAAAAAGTTGGTAAACAGCACAAATAAAAGTGATAGAAAATTCAGTAAACCTAAAAGAAATATAAGAAACAAATACAAGTTTATAAGCAACTCAAACAAGAGTTTGTAAACAAAACCTAGTTGGTAGCTTAATTGAAATATAAATCAATAAGAAATAAATGTTGAAAATTTCATAAAAAAGTTGATAAATTTGAGCTTTTCGTAAAATAGGTAAATTAAAAGTTTGTTAAATATAAAAGAAGTTGATAATTTAAAGAGCCAAATAAAAGCCGGTAACTAACTCAAATAAGAGCTAGTAACAAACTAGTTTGTAACATAATAAGAGAATACTTAATAAGCACTCTAATTAAAGTTGTTAATTTCTAAAAATTAGTTGCTAAATTTCACAAGTTGGTAAGTAATAAAATAAACATTAGTGATTACGCTAGTTAAGGTTCTTGGCAATTTACTAAAATTTTGTACCTCAATAGAAAAATCGATAACATAAAAAAAAAGAAAGCATGTAAGTGGGTAAGCAACTAAATTGAGAGTTGGTAAAATAAAATTGGTAGGTAAAAAGAGAAAACACTGATAAATCACACAAATAAAGGTTGATAAATTCATCTAAGAGTTCATATATTTAAGATGTTTGTAAAAACTATAAAAAAATTTGGTAACCAAAAAGTTATTAAATTAAAAAAAAAAGATTGAATAAATGTTGGTAAGTACTTCAAATGAAAAGTCAATAAACAAAAACTAGTTAGTAATATAATCGAAAATATGTAGATAAGCCACTCATATGTTGGTAACCAAAAGTTATTAAATTAAAAAAAAAAAGATTGAATAAATGTTGCAAGTACTTCAAATGAAAAGTCAATAAACAAAAAACTAGTTAGTAATATAATCGAAAATATGTAGATAAGCCACTCATATGATGATTGGTAAATTCATATAAGAGTTGTGTTGGCAAGAAAGGTAAATAAGAGCTGGTAAAAGAAAAAAAAAAAAAAAGTTAATCATTTGGAAACAGTAAAAAGAGAGTTAGATTATTTCCTAAAAGTGTTGGTAAGTTCAAGAAAGTTAATAAAAAGTCAAGTGATCGGAATATCTTTTTTAGCATTAGTCTTTTGACACTAACCAACTCTTTCAGACATATATCAGCATAGAAAAAAATCCGTTTTTTGGGAAGCGAAATAGTATAATGGTCGCTTTTTCTTAATTACTATCAAAATAGAACAAGATTATTGCGGGCTTATCCAGTTTATAAAGCAAGAAGAGAAAGATTAGGCGAAAATCCAGGACATTACCATACTGGATGATTTTTTTTTGGTCATAACATCACTGGATGATCATGAAGCACGCAAATAGAAAGAATAGTCTTGCCACCTATACCTTCCTTGCAAGAAAAGGAAATAATCTTCAACATATTCTTTCTTTCTTTGGTATATCCATTGAGATTGTCTGCCACTTCATTGTGTAAAGTGAATAAAATGTATAAAGTTACCATGACAGTATGTATGTGAATAGTGAAAAGTTATTCCAGTTTACTTTTCTTTAACACTTCTGTGGCATCAGAGCCATGGCGATTCAAAAAAACATGTCTAGAAACACCACCCAGTATCATAAGAGTTCAGCCACCCTCGCCGAAGGTCGGGAGGTGTCATCGCCACCCTCTGTAACCTGCACGTCTCACCTTGAAGGAGTTTCGTTTTTTGTTCAAGTTTTTTCTCCGTGCTTTTTAAAGTTTTTAATGGCGATGTTGGCGCCATGAGCTGCTATGTAAGAGCCAAATTGGCTTTCCATGGCTACATCAGTATTTCTACAGGAATTTTTACATCAGGATCAACTTGAACAATGAGATATGTATAGTTCAAGGACCTGATTGGACTCAAACCATTCAATTCCAGTCTACATGTACAACTCATTATTCTTCAATTCATAAGCCTGTGGTGGTAATGTCGGTCACCCTTCGACTGCAGTGTCGCCGGATCCACACGAGCAAGACACTGGGCGTGCATTCTTAAGGTTTAATTGAGTCAAAAATTTTATGTCCTTGATTATCTAGAAAAAAAGACGAGAAAGTGATACAATTACAACGAAATGCATTGTTTCGACGTTGCTTGTGTTAAGGACTATACCATGGCCAAAGTTGCACAAGCGGCAAAACACAAATGAAACTTCTAAACCAAAATTAAGAGAGTAAGATAGGCACTTGAAGGTCGTTTCGCTATGTCGTTCTCGTTCATTTCAGTTGATAACCAAGCTAGCTGTAGAATGTTATTATCATGAAGAATGTAATAGGATAATTCATAACACGACTATGGACATATATAGAATAGATGAGAATGTGAAAAATTCCGCACGTCATATATGTAATACAAGATCCTGGATATCTGAACCCGCCACTTAATAAAAGGGTGCCATTTCTCGTTAAAACTGTATTGGGAAGGTGAGATTGTTCTATGAGATAACGTAAGGGCTCAAGCTAAACACTAAGCAGACTCTTCCTTCATCGAATTCTCTAGTGTTGCGCGACATGAAAGCAATGAACATACCAGTCTTCTTCTTGTTCTGCTGCCTCTCTCTTCAAAGTCCGTTTTGTCGAGCCCCGGTCACTACAATGCAATCTTTAACTTCGGCGACTCTCATAGTGACACCGGAAACTTCCTCCTTTCCGGGGCACTTGCATTTCAGTCATAAAAATCTCCCTTATGGGAGACTTTCTTCCACCATGCAACTGGTCGATGCTCGGACGGACGCCTCATTATCGATTTCATAGGTATTCCGTTGTAATTTGTTCTTTACAGTTTTCCTTTTTTTTTTACAGTTTTCGATCACTCATGTTAAGTGATATACTATAAATACATTTTTGTTGAAGATATGATTGGAGATATCGATTTTGATATTGATCTCGATTCTTGATTAATTGATTCAATCAAATTTGTAATTGATTTAATAGATTAGGAAATGTAATCTTTTATATTTCTTTTTCCTAATTTCGCCTTTTTATTCATTGTACTATAAATAGGGCTATGTACATGAATTCAATACAGATCAATACAATACAAAATTTCCTCCATTTTCTTTGTTTTCTGTCATGGTATCAAAGCGGTCTTTCTTGACCTAGCTTCCCAGAAAAGTCCTTCAAATTGCCTCCGTTTTTTTCTGATTTGCCGTTGCAAGTTTAGTCCCTGCAAAACGGATCAGCAACGGAAAGGAATTCATCAACAATACCATGCCCAAGAACCCCGATGGAAGACATCTCAAACTCACCTCAAAATCAAGCCCGGATCAAGTTGATTTAATCGAAGAGGAGCGATCTTCCATTGTTCACTTCTTTCTCTGCTGCTCGGATCACGCTTTATCATACGCTGCTTTCAGTTGGCCAATGGCCTGATCTAGTGGTTTGATTCAAGGCCATGGGCCATCGGGCCAAATCAATCATGGGCCCAATACATGTCACCGGGAGCTCCAATCCGGGAGCTCGGTGATGAAAGTGGAGTCGGCCGGGTTCGGGTCTAGGTCGGGGAAATCCCTACCGGTATTGGGACCCGGTTTCATGCCCTATGTTGTTCCGACTAAGCGGCGGCCGCCCGGGAACCCGACCGCTCTATACATCGCCGGTCGATGACCCGACTGCGACTTCATTATCAATATGCGCAACTCGCCGGATCGAAAACTATAGCTCCCTGCTCGAGATTTCCAGCGAGCCTTGGTCACGACAAGATAAAAAGACGTTCCTTGATGGAACGGTACCCTTCCGGCCCAACGATCGCGACAAGTAACGCCATCGGCAAGAAATGCAAACCAGCTCGTCTCGCATACGGATCGGAAATTGTTTGACCCCGACGTTGCGGCGGTCACCACCGGAAGACCTCGAAGATGATTTGGGATAATATCCGAGAAATGTATGGAAAACTTGACCCAGCCAAGATTTTCTCACTCACGTGCCTCTATCGAATTAAAGCAAGGGAACTCTCGCTTTACACGGCTGTTTAAATCGACTTTGGCCTCGCGAATGAGCTCGAGGCCGAAGAGCAACCTCGGCGACTGGGGAGAAACGCCCGACAAAGATTTCCGCCATAAAGGATGTAGAGAAGATCACCGATTTTTGCTGATACTCAACGAAAGTTACTCACCTTTCCTTTCGCAAATCCCTGCCATGGGTTACTGTACACGTCGCTTGGCGGATTTTCCAATTAGCTGTCAAGAGGAAAGCCAGCGGTTGGTTGAACATCTGTTTGGTAGGTGAAGGTGTAATATGCTGCTACCCATCCGGGCGCGCGCTCCGGCGGAACCAACGAATAAAAGCCATGGAGGTCTCGCTTTGCTCTGGTCTCAACGAAAGCAAATGAAGGCCGTGGAAGTCTCCGGGTCTTACGGACTCCAACGAAAGTCCCCTGCTGCTAAAGAAAAGATGGAAACCCTAAAAACATTGGGATGGGTAATTTGGGATCGTGGATGAAATCAGACGGGGATTCGCGGACAAGATCGGGACGGGTTATTTTTTCCCATCAGCTCAACCCAATCCAACGGTTCTCATCAAGGCCACGTTGATGCACCTTATAAGACAACCAGCGGTCCACGAATTGGGCAAAATTCCAAACCCAAAGGTAAATTTTGTGAATATTACAAATGCCCACATCACACTAATGATACATGTTGGAAATTACATGGCAAGCCGAGTGATAAGGACAAAAAAGAAAAAGAATTTTCTGCTTACCAGGTTTTAGCACAAAGAAATGATGGAGCATATCAAACAATTACTCAAGACCAATATTAAAATATAATGAAAGTTCTGAATCAATTGAAGACCAGCGACAAGAATGGGAATTTTTCAGGTACTTTTCTTTGCAAGATGAATTCAATTGATGCATAGATAATTGATTCGGGTGCCAGTGACCACATAATTTGCAATGAGAAATTATTTTCACATGCTCCAAGCGACAATATCCTTCCTGTCGCAAGACGCCTTCCAAATGGGAATATCACCGTGTCACCAAAATTGGGATCGTTCATCTCAGTCCAAACATTGTCCTAAAAATGTCTTATACATCCCCGATTTTGAATTCAACCTCCTATCTGTTTCAAAAGCCTGTGAAGATAATTCTTGTCGTGCCATATTCAATTCAAAAATTGTTTCTTTCGGGGACCTTTCGATTTGGCAAAGTGATGGGCTTGGGTAATGTTGCCGAAGGATTATATACGGATTGATTCCTCAAGAGATTCTGATTTATTGAATAAAAGCATTTCTTGTAGTGCTACTACCAGTTATAAAATTCTTATTTCCCATCAACATTTGGGGCCATAGTCGCGTTTTCCCCATCCAAAGTGTCCAATTTGTCCTTTAGCAAAACAATCTCGCGGATCATTTCCAATTAGCACTTCATGAGCTACTAGTGCTTTTTCTTTAATCCATATGGATATCTGGAGTCCCTATCATCCCCCACATCGTGATAGATCTCGTTTTTTCCTCACCATTGTCGATGATTATACTTGTGCCACTTGGGTTTTCCTCATGCAATCCAAGAGTCAAACATTTTCCCATATGTCGAATTTCCTTTCCCTGATAAAAAATCAATTCGACAAATATGTGCAAAGAATTGGTACAAATAATGGATGTCAATTCTTCACTATTGAATGCACGTCTTTTCTATCTTCTCATGGAATACTGCATGAAAGCTCTTGTACTTATGCTCCCCAACAAAATGGGATTGTTGAGTGCAAACATAGACATCTCTTAGAAGTAGCTCGAGCTCTCAAATATCAAGTTTCGATTCCTGAAACTTTTTGGAGAGATCGTGTGGTCACAGTAGCTTATTTAATTAATTGCATGCCATCTCGAATTCTTGATGGACAAACTCCTTTTGAGATGCTTTATGGAAAAGAGCCACGAATAGATCATCTTAGAGTATTTGGGTGTTCATGTTATGTATCAACTGTGGGCCCTCGAGATAAAATGGATCCTCGTCTTTGTTCAATGTATTTTCATGGGATATCCTCCTTTACGTAAAGGATACTGAAAGTTATGGAGATCTCCACCGGGCATTTCTTTGTTAGCGAGATGTTGTTTTCCACTAAAGACATATTCCCATTCCGAGAGATGGCATCCTCATCCCAATTGCCTACGCCATCATCGCACCACCGTGATTTTTGTCAAGAGGACTTATCTATGAACTCACAAGATGTCCTTATTGCACCGAGCCATCTATGCCAGATTATAAGGGATTCTTTTTGTACCAGGAGATTGAATCACCAAAGATCATCATCATCGATGACATCTATCTACCTACCTCAAAGGGCATCTTCACCACAATCTATTCAGAGTCTTCTTCACTAATTTCTGAACAGGTCACAATTGAGCAACCTCGACGCCTCAAGACGTCATACTCGGCCTCCCACATGGACAAAAAGACTATATATGTCCTACATTGGAGTCGGAAAGTGTACACAATATCCTGTATCATCATATGTTTCCTTTAATCGACTATCGCCAGAGCATATGTGTTGTGTTAGTCATATTTCCGAGGAACAGAAACGAATTCTTATAAAGAAGTCGCAAGCGATCCTAGATGGCAACATGCAATGGAAACCGAACTAAAAGCCCTTGTGGAAAAAATCATACTTGGGATATTGTTCCATTACCTCCACATCAGAAACCCATTGGATGCAAGTGGGTATACAAGATAAAATACAAAGCAGATGGTTCCATTGAACGATACAAGGCTCGCTTTAGTTGCTAAAGGATTTACACAACGAGAAGGATTTGACTATCATGAGACTTTTTCTCCGTTGCAAAAAGAGGTAATGTTCGTTTCTTTTCTATCCATTGCCAAGCGTTTTCAGAATTGGCAATTGCATCAAATGGATGTTCATAATGCCTTTTACATGGAGATTTGGAAGAAGAGATCTATATGGAACTTCCACAGGCTTACGAAGCGGGGGAGAGTCTCGAGTATGTCGTCTTGAAAAACCCTCGTATGGACTCAAACAGCCTCCTCGCAATGGTATGCCAAGTTTACTAGTGCACTCATGCTGTATGCAGGTTTCAGCACTCTAAGCACAACTATGCTTTGTTTACATGGAATAGAGGTACATCATCAATTTATTTATTAATATATGTCGATGATATACTTATCATGGGAAATGATGGATCTCGCTATTGAGAAATTCAAAGAATATCCAGATTCTACTTTCCATATCAAAGATCCGGGACCTCCAAAATATTTTCTTGGAATCGAGATAGCTCGATCCGACAAAGGAATCTGCTTTAGCCAACGGAAGTTTGTTTTGGAGATTATCGTAAGCGGGTTTGTCGGGATGTAAACCAGTTTGTTATACCTCAAGTAGCAGAATATTAAGATGACGTCACATGATTATGACATGGGATCATCTACCAATGATGACCCATTACTTGAAGACCCATTAGGATATCAATGGCTCGTTGGAAAGCTGATATATCTTTCCATGACAAGACCCGATATATGTTATGCAGTGCAGATACTCAGCCAATTTATGCAGAACCAAAACAATCTCATATGAATGCAGCATTGAAGGTAGTGAAATATTTGAAAGGATGTCCGGACTTGGGATATTTTTGTCTCGAGATTGTAATATGAAGATGACGGCCTATTGCGATACGGATTATGCTACTTGTCCAATGACCAAGATCCATCACCGGTTTTGCATCAAGCTCGAAGATCATTAATTTCATGGAAGACAAAAGAAGCATCCAATCGTTTATTATCGTCAACCGAATCGAATATCGAGCCATGGCGAAAATTTCTTGAAATAGTTTGGATACGGGGGATTACTCTCGGACCTTGGAGTAAAAATTGATGGACCAAGTGAATTATTTTTGACAATGACGCTGCACTCAAACTAGTGTTAATCCAGTTTTCATGAAAGAACAGAAGCATATATAAGTTGACTGTCATTTTACTAGAAAAGATCCAAGAAGGAATACTTGTGACGAAGGGAATTAGGACGGTGGAACAACCTGCGGATATTTTCACTAAACCATTATGTCGGGAGGCAGCACTCATATCTCGAAGGCAAGCTTGGCGTTCTTGACATATATAAACCACTAGCTTGAGGGGAGTGTTGAAGATATGATTGAGATATCGATTTTGATATTGATCTCGACACGGATTAATTGATTCAATCAAATTTGTAATTGATTTAATAGATTAGGAAATGTAATCTTTTATATTTCTTTTCCTAATTTATATTCTTTTATTCATTGTACTATAAATAGGGCTATGTACATGAATTCAATACAGATCAATACAATACAAAATTTCCTCCATTTTCTTTTGTTTTCTGTCAATTTTGATCCGCTTCTTAATAAATTAAGGTTTAAGAAAAAGACGATTTCACTTATAACTCGACAGCACATTACTACAGTGCTATCTCATACGAAAATAGTTTCATCTGGCTTTTTCAGACAGCTTTGTGTATCCAATATTACTCCGATTAAAATGCGATGAATGAATACCCTCCAACTTTTTATGCTCCTAATGAAGTATTTTTAATCCCATGATGAACATAAATTATGAAAGTGCAGCTGAAGCATTTGGACTGCCATATCTTCCACCATATCTGGCAGTAGCCAAAGGTTCACCTGTCCGCACGGGAGTGAACTTCGCAGTTGCTGGTGCCACAGCGATCGACTGTCTTTCTTCTCTGCACAGCAGATTGTGTTCTGGACCAATGACTACCGTTAAATGTTCAGCTTGGCTGGTTCAAGAATTTGAAGTCGTCTCTCTGCATTAATAATGACAAGGGCTAACAATAGCACAAAATAATAATTGTAATTCCTACAGCGATTTACAGCCCAAAGACAATTAAACTAGGTCACGGTTCTGAACCACATTCCTCAAAAGGGACAAAGGTATATAACTTAACTCTCCTCTACAAAGGGGGACTCAAAATGCGAGTACTTACCCGTCCTCGATCTCGAGTTACCCTTACCCCATAACTTAAGTGGCGGTTCAGTTATATAAACAGAGAATCTCAATAAGCAATCTACCCCATGTGGGCCAACATACTCAAACAAATTCGCAATCTACCCCATAACATATAAAATTGCCATCGTTATACTCACCCATCAAACCCAACTCACCCGTTAGTCATAACATGGCAATAGTAATAATAGTAAATAGCACACATTACAATTGCTCAAATACCGACCACACTTGCACACAATTTATCTTACTAATTCGATTCAACCAGCCAAATCGTACACACTCAACCAACCAATTCAGTCCACCACGCTCAACTAGCCAAATCGTCACGCTCAACTAGCCAATTGGGTCACCGCTCAACCAATAGTTAATCACCGCTTAACCAGCCAATTTAGTCACGCTCAACGGTCAATTTCAATCACACTTAATCGCATGCATAGTGAACATCTTTCTCACAACCAGCGCCCACTGCACCTCAGGTCCATTCTCTTGGGCTTTAAATTACACATTCGATCTAATTATTAGCGCGTCAGCCGCGTCCCAAGCCATACAGGTTCAATCAATTCCGGTGGCCGCCGTCAACGCGTCCTGGTCACTATTGATCAATCCAGCGACCGATGTAAATCGTCTTGGTCAACACACCTTAAATGGGCCATCGTCCAACCGTCTCAAGCCCGCATCTATTTGGCACATCGGCCATTCATACGCCCATATGGACCGCCGTCAACTGCGTCCCAAATCCGTAGCCCTCCGATCAATCGGGCTTAAATCGACGCAAGCACCACGTCATTCAATTAAATCAATTTCACCAATTACATCAATAAACCCATAATCACAACTTGGTCAATTCACAATTCGCTACCTCAATCCACAAACCCGACGTTCAAGTTGGTCACGCCACGATTTCCATATCAAGCATATTACTATCGGTCCAATTAGCACAATTTAAAACATGACATAATCTAATTAAATCATAAAATAAATAAATTAAAACCACGTTCTAGCCGTTCTACCGAGACAAGTCAATGAAATACCCAAGTACAAATCCAGTTCACACAGCCCATCACACTTCAAAATCGAGTCATTCACGCACGCCACATCCCCGAACATCAAGCCCCACCCACGAATGCCACAACAAGCCAATTATTGGCCCACCATTAACGGTGAATGCACCCAAAAAATTATCAATTCAAATAACGGGCTCACAACTCCGACATTCAAGCGGTCACAATTACCGTCAATTTCTCTCACACCGCCCCGACAATATTATCAATTAGCCCACCATAATTAGTCACTAATTTAGCTCCATAATTCTCACAATTTAATCTATCAATTATGCGTATACGAATATCAACCCCAATCCACATTTAGCCCATAAATGGAGGTACTAATCCGTCTTAAACAAATCCTAATAATACTCCAATGTACTAGGTAGGGTTTAGGGGGTCACTTACCTAAATTTGGCCGGGGAAAAGTCGGCTCGGGCCCAAAATGGGCCGGAGTGAAACCCCGATCTTGCAAACTAGGCACGGCGCATAGGCATGGTAATCCGACCACGGGTGCGAGCAGGTGCGGTGATGGGCGCGGGCGGCGTGGAGCAGGGCGGCGGGCAGCGGGCGGGCGTGGGCGTGGGCGTGGAGTGGGCGTGGGCAATGGGCTCGAGCTGCAGCTTGGCTGGTCGGCTGGGTTGGCGGCGGCGGCGGCGGCGGTGGCGACGGTGGTGAGCCGGATAGGAGCAGGGTCTGGCCTAAAGGTGAGGCGAAAGGAGAGAGAGGGAGAGGGAGGGAAGGTCAGTGGCGGACAAGGGTTTACGGCTGGCCGGGCCGGTGGCTGCACGCACGGGCGGGCGGGTGGTACAGGCGGGCGGGCGGGTTTGGCCGTAGCCTGACAGAGGTGTGCTGCATTTAGCCACCGAGAGGGAGAAGCAGGGAGGTAAGTGAGGCGCGGCCGCCGAGGCGGCGGACAGGGCGGAGGCAGCCGGATGTGGCGCGCCGGCGAAGGCTGGCGCCGGTATAAAGGCGCGCGAGCGGCGGTTTCGGCCGGTCAGGCGCGAGGGAGGAGGGAAGGGGGCGGCCAGGCAGAATAACGGGCGGCGTGGAACGACGGGCCGATGGCCGGGCGACGGGCAGGTGGCGGCACGGTGCGGCGCATGCTAAGTGGCGCTGGGTCGGCGAGCAAAAAGAGCCCAGTAAGGGCAGGCGACATGGTGTGGCGAGGGAGAAAAGAAGTGAAGAAGAAGAAGAAGAAGAAGAAGAAAACCAAGAAGAAGGAGGAGAGGTGAGAGAGAGAGGAGAGAGAGGTGGGGAAGGGGGGGGTGCATGGGGAATGGGAGAGCCGGGGGACGGTGCATGGGGGGGTTGGTGTACCTAAGGGGAGAGGAGAGAGAGAGAGAGGAGAGGAGAGAGAGAGAGAGAGAGAGAGAGTGGAGACGTGGGGCGGGGGCCCGAGAGGAGGAGAGGAGAGAGAAAGAGAGAGAAAAGGAGAAAAGGACTAATTTATACTTTGAGGCGATCCAATGAACCACGTTCAAACTCAAAATCGACCTAACGGTCCCGATTCAAATTAGAAAAACGATCTAACGGTCCCGCGAAAAATCTCAAATAATAATATAAGGCCAATGGTCAAAATAAAATAACTCAAGACACACACTAGGGAAGTCTATTAGTACAAATTTCCCGGTCAAAAATTCACTTTCTCACTATTCACGATAATCTCGAGACCGGCCATAATAATATTGACACCGTCCAATTTATTTAGTCCCAAAACTCCGAAAATTGACTGCCAAGTTCGGGGTCTAAATAACAAGCCAAATTCAATCGAAAGTGCGATTCTAGTGAAATATCAAAATTTAAAAATAAAAACCGAGAGGTGATCAGGTTCCGGGCGAGATTTTACTACAAGCACGGCGACGAATTACATTTATTAAATCAAAATTGGTCAAAATCCGGGATGTCACGGGGAGGCTTTCATGAGCAAGGGCCAATTTCGGGCCCGGCTTGGGCCCCTCATTTATCATTGAGTAAGCTCGCCGGCCCAAGGCACGCCCTCCGCCTCCTGGAGCTAGGTGAGCTCGCCAAGGCTAAAGGCAAGCTCCGGCCGCTAGATCTAGGTGGTGGCTCGCGCCTAAGGGCGAAGCAGGGCCCTCGCCGCCGCCGGGTGAGCCTACGCCCCGGCTCGGCGGGGCGGCTCGCCATGGGCGGGTGCTTCTCGCCGCCGCATTTGGGCCAGGGGGCGGAGCTCGCCCAGCGAGGGGTGAGCTAATCGGGCGAGGAGGAGCTTGTCCGGTGGTGGCGAGGGCCTAGCTCACCTCACCCGGGGCCAGGCCCTCGCCCGTGACTCCTCTGAGATTTGGACGGGCGGGGGAGAAGGAAAAAAGAAAAAAAAAAAAAAGGAAAAATTCGAATATAAAAAATACATTAAAATATTGCCGTGGACACAGTAGGCGCCCACGTCGGCCGACCGGTGGTCACTTTAAGGCTACTCGGTCAGCGGGATTGAATTATTTGGTTTGCAAAAGTTTAGGATTGAATTGGCCAAAAAAAAGGTTTAGGACTGAATTGGCACAATTACAAAAGGTTTAGGACTTTTTGGTAATTTTCCCCAATGTCGAGTGTCACGACCCACAATTCTACATATAGTTAGCAGATAGCCATGAAAAGTGTGTACACACTTGTCTATAAATAAACCTATCTATAGAGTTCAAATTTTACACTTATATAGAGATGTAAATGGGATATTTACTAAAAGTTATAAACCTATTGCATTTGTACCAATTGGTCTTAAACCTTTTAATTTAGTAAAAAAAAAATTTTGGTTGGTTAATTTACCCAATTTAGTCTTAATCCTTTTGACAATTTGTCAATATAGTCTATCAACTAATTTTGGTTAGGAATTGTTGATATGGACACTTCATCTTACATGACATGTCCGGGCTAAGATGAACAATTTTGCATCTTTTTAATATTATTTCTGAATTTTTTTTTTTTTTCATTTTTCGTTTTTTTTTTTTATTTTTTAAATGAGGGCCTGCAACCCTTGCGATCATAGGTGTGGGTGTCATGGACCGCCAACCAACCAAGTGAGGGGTTCCGCAGGACCGTCGTCGGCCACTAGGCGTGGGCTCATGGCGAGGGCATCAGCCCTTGCTTGTGCCAGCCACCTTTATTGAGGCTGTGGACCGGTGAAGGGAAATTAGAGAAAATAAAAAGAAAACGGAAAAAAAAAGAAGCAAAGAAAAAAAGAAAATTTTCATAAAATTATTAAAAAATTTAAAAAATTTCCATGTGAACGACATTTTGCTACGTAGAGAAGAATGGGAGAATGGGAATTAGTGTTTTGGAAATTTGGAAAAATAATATTAAAAAAAAAAATTTTTTGGTTCGGACAGTGGTCCAAGTGGGTGGGTCCACACTTAGAACTAGATTGATATTCACCAATTCCAAATTTTAGAAACAAGGAATTTCTCAAAACTAGCCGGTTTGGTTTGGTTCTTTTGTTCACCACTATAGGATGGCCAACATTTACGTCAGTAATTTTTCGCCCAAAATTAGCCAGAAGAACAACATTTGCAAATCATCAAAAGGTTTAGGCTAAATTGGCTCAAATTAAAAATTTTAAAACTGAATTGGCACAAATATAATAGATTTAGAAATTTTTTTTTTGTAATTTTCCCAAATGTAAATCAATGACAGACCAAATGAGGGGCTTGCAATGGCTGTCACCCCTTTCTGCTGCTTGATGCTTGGTATAACTTTTATGAAACGTGCTTTAATTTATCAAATCACATAAAATTTACTTTATCTTGTCTCCTTGAGCTGTGCTATAAGTTTTCATTTTTTTTGGGTGCAGAATGCGATGAGTACTTTAAGAAGTCTCTGTTTCTGGTGGGGAGATAGGTGAAAATGACTACAACTTTCCCTTTCTCTTTGGTCGAACCATTGAACAGCTGCGTCCTTTGGTACCACAAATTGTTGGAGCCGTCACTCGAGCCGTCAGTGTATGTCACACAAACTTACTTCGATTTTTCACATGTATTCCATGTATGAAAGCAATCTGAATTATGTTTATTAATGGAGAAATGACACTTATTTGGGCTTCTTTTGCCATCACCATATCAGGCACGCATTATGACATAAAGATCTAAGGAGAATGTTTTCATTGGCACGAGCTTAACATTAAATTCACGTAATAAAACTAAGGATTGCTTTGAATCATTACGTTTCATCTATGAGCACATATTGGTTAAACGCTTTTTTTTTAGTCATGAGCTTAGCATTCAATTCTCTTAATTAAATCAAGAGTCATTTTGTGAGCACATTGAATAAGAAATAAAAAAGAAATGCCTTTATCACTCCTTTATTTGGAAAAACTTCTTCTTTCAATAGCTGTACAAAATGTAAACCCTAAAAGTAATGATCAAGAGGAAGTTAAGATGTCACAAAAGAAACATTGACATAGCCAAAATGGTGACTAATAAACATTGACCTACGGTCATGGTGACTAATAGAGAAATATGATCATGAGGTACATGAAGCAGATCCCAAAAGTGATTTACGTATACCTACAAAATGATCCATATGATTTGTCTCGTGATTGCTTTTTTTTTTTTTTTTTTTGCATTTCTCACTATTATCAAGTTTCCTTTTTATTTTTCCTTTTATCCTTGCATCATCATGATCATAACAGATGTTGATAGAAGAAGGGGCAGTGGATCTAGTGGTGCCGGGATGGTTGCCGACAGGCTGCATCTCCGCGTATCTGACTTTTGTTTCAAAGCGCTAATATATCGGCTTGTGACCGAAGAACCGGGTGTCTCAAGGCTTATAATGCTTTATTCAATTATCACAATAAGTACCTCAAGCAAGAGTTGCAAATTTTGAGAGAACAATACCCTCATGCAAGAATTGCGTACGCTGATTATTAGGATTGCCTCCATGTCTATTTATCGCACTCCAAAACTCTATGGTGAGCCTTCTTTATAACTATTTTTTTTCCTCTCATTTGTCATTGTCAACGCATATTTTTTACTTAAATCTAATAATCTTGTAATGAATCGAAAGTATGTATGACTTTATTTTCTACAATCCATCACCATTCATGTAGTAATTATAGATTTATCTTCAAATTACAATCAAGATTCATAATTATAAAGATGATTCTGTAAAAAAAAAAAAAACCACCAAAAAATCCCCAATTAGTACACACGTGCCTATTGCCAACTAATTTTTTGTGTTTTGGGTCACAAACACTCCAAAACTAGTACAAGCATGCCATATTTATCCCAAACTAATTTTTATATTACAAAACATCTCAAATTGATATACTGTACCATAATTACTCTAAGTTTATTGCTCCATTCAATTTGTTGCCTTGAGAAATTTCATGTCCTTAATTAATCTTTCTCATTTAGATCTATGTCGTACATCTCTTCAAATATGGGCATTTGGCAATGTAGGTTAGTAAAGTGCCAGAGTTCCATTGTAGCCGATTTGCTCGGCAGGGAGTGATTAACATCAAGTGAACCCTTAATTGTGGAAGCAACCAAACGTAGTTTCACATTTTAATTTCAATAGTGGAGCTTATCATCGTATGGATGTTAACAAGTGGGTGACAGCTTACCTACACGTACTTGATTTCTGGCTTCATTTCTATGCTAAAGTGTTAATGAGTGTTCAAGACACTAAATAGGAAACCAAATGAAAAAAAAAAATGTATTGTAATTTTTCTTTATCGTATATATTTTCAATCAAGAAAAAGCATTACTTACATTCCTTATCGGTTACATGTAATGCCATGGGAACTCTTTAACAAGTACCCTGTCTTTTGGCTTCTAAACTAAAAGCCGGTGCCAAAAAAAAAAAAACTAAAACCCAAAAACTTTAAGAAATAATACATCGATTTGAAACTCCCATGCCCTTCCTGGAAAGAACAGCCGTAGTATTTCTTTGTATATAACAAATCACATAGAGAACATTAGGACATTTTGGTTCTTGTCATTGACATGACCACACATGTAGTAACATAATTTGTATAAAATGTCTTGACATGAAATATATGAAGCTGTACTTCATCGTTATTAACGTCCAGGAGATTAACCTGTTCATGCCATAAACGTACGTGTGCATTCATGCAGGCTTCTATGGAGGGGCACTAAGGGCTTGTTGTGGAGTAGGTGGTCCATACAACTTCAATATGTCAACACTATGTGGTCAGACCGGCTCAACTCTTTTTAAACATCCATCGGCTTTTGCCGATTGGGATGGATTGACCTTACCGAGTCTGCTGCTCATCACATCGCCAAAGGTTTGATCTATGGTGGCTTCACATCTCCACCCCTCCTATCTTAATTCAATTATTTACATTACACACAAAACGCAGTCGAACAGTTGCGTCTATTGAAAGTTACTTGCTCATTACCGGAATAACGAAGATTGGTATGTTATACATGTAAACATATCACAAATGTTCTTGTTTATAAACCTATCTCCCTACTTCACATCCTATTTGTCTAGATCAAATTTATAATGTTCGGTCTCTTCTCATATTTTTCCGTATTGGACATGATATGAGGTAATAGTGCCGAGTTTCCTTATTGAAAGTCTCAGCCGTTCCTTAAAGTTTAGAATGGTAAAAATTTACTAGTATATATCTTCGTCTTTCACGAACTTGGGCAACGATTATTCTTATAGTAAAATCAAGCCAACACAATTAGGCTCTAAGCATCTAGGGCTATTGACTATTAGGCAATCCTAACAGCGACATATCAGAATGATGACCCTGGTTTAATCCATTTGCGCCAACCCCTGAAAGGAGTAATTAATTGGACTTGATTACAACAATATGTCGTAATTTTGAAAGCTCATTTTTGATCCGTTACAATACTTTTGTACTTAGTTATGATGACTTGTAGAACGTTGTATCTTCATTTTGAATACACGAAATTTCGCTTCAAAATGTAATCCTGTTGTTATATTGGTCACCTTATAAGGGTAGGTACTCGCCTTCCTCCCAATCCATGATGTAACAGGTCAATCTTAGCCGCCGATCATGTGAGTGCCATGTGAATCCCTAAAAAGTTCAACTGTTGTGATTGCACCAGGTTCTAGATCCGGGTCCAAGCACGAGTGTCCCATGTATAAGGATGAAAAAAATTATATTTTTTAGTTAAAAATATAGATGTGTAATAATCCGTCAATCAAAAAAAATTGCTTAGTGTATGTTGAATTGATTGTATACTATTTTGAATCTTAAAGTCTGTTTGGTATAGCTATGGCTGAGGAATCTATGGTTGAACAATAGTTATGTTCTGGTTGTGGTTATGCTATGAAGTGTTATAACTTGTGGTGTAATAGAATGCGGAAGCTATCCGGAGCTTGCAGTTAAATCAACACGAAACCACCAGACAAATAAATGAGAAATAATAAAGAACACATTGGTTTATGTGATTCGAACCGAATTTACGATGCCTAATAAATAATCTACTAATCAAATCGGAGAAGCATAGAGTCTCCTCTTTCTTGCTCTACTTTATCTAATATCAGAATAGTGTGTGTATCATTACTATAAAAATTTGAAACATTTCTTTTTAGGAAACCTGCTTAAACTATAAACATATTCTCAACAACTTGTGTATTTGGCATGGTAGCCTCTTGAAAATCGTAACAAGTTACTGCAGTTTCGGAGGTGTTGCAGTTATGAGTTGTTTACAAAGCATTTTGGGTTGATCATGCAGTCGCACGAAAACGGTGAGTACGCACTCGTCGTTCGTTCGATTGGGCTGAAATTTCGTGGAAATGAGTCAATATATTGGTGTTGCTTGTTAAAATTTTAGGCCAAACGGAAATCAAAAAGTCGCTTTTGGAGACCAAATATCACCAGTTTTCGTCTAGGGCGTCAGCTGACACTTGCTCGTAAAAAGGCAAAGCCAGGAAGCTACGCTTGAAGCTAGTGTATAAGCCATTTATCATTGGAAAATACACTCAAAGATGCTCACTATGACACTTGGTTTGCAATTGTTTGAGCTAGCTTTGGCCTTCAATTAATCAGGGAAAAACAACTTAAAATTTCCGGGAGAAGGTTGAATCAATTGTGGATTGGGGCGGTCGAGGCTCTCCGGGATTGTCATTGACCAAAATTTTAGCCGTCGGGCCTGAGGTTCTAATACTACAATGTCCCTAAATCAAATATCTAGAAAAAAGATTAGAAACTAATGAAATTCTAATTTTTAAGAAACGAGTCTCGCCATGATCGAGGATCTCGAATTTTCTAACTTTAACCGTCACGAAAATTCATGTGTCAACAAAAGCTTACTTTTTTATTGCAAGAGGAATGCCAAAGATCCGTGTTCATGGCTAAGCCCAGTCACCATGATGATCAATCGTGATAGCCATGCAGGGTTTGATGAGCAAGTCGCATCTGAATCGTCAACCCTAATTCAAAGGCCGTAGGTAATCCTTGTATTGCAATTTTGGGGAAGAGATGGTGAGATAGAGGAACATATAGTTAGAAAAGGATTCCAAAAGATAATGTTTATAAATAATGAAGTACTGTTTGCAATGTCTTCGCGCCTATCTATATGGAGGTCATTCTTTAGGAAATAATCAAATAAATAAAATCAAATAACAGAATTAAGGAAAAATATTGATAAAGGGAATTTTTCAAAATGTGTCTTGAAAATTTGCAAAACACGTCCGAAATCTTTGAAGGCTCGGAAATTAAGGAAAACACGTGAATTTTGAGGTCAAACATTACCAACGGCATAGCCCAATTGCAGATTTGAAGATCTCGCAATCCTCTTGACGTGATATGTTGTACTCATCATAAATTTTCTGGATCAAAATTATGATTGTTTGAAATTGACCCTTCGTTTTAAGGCATGGGCAGCGCCCGCCCACTCTTATGGCGCTCAAAGATTTCCATATAAGTATTTGCTAGCTGTTCTACATCAAATGATCACACCGAGCCTATGTCAGTAAAAGCTTGGGAACAACCAATCTTCTCAATCGGATAAACCTACAATAAAGTCGTGATTTCTAATATGGCTCAAACAGAGAACAAGCCTTTCGCAGCAACACGGGAGCATGCACTTGTAACTCACTACATAGCTTTCCCTTCACTCAGGTGCAAGTGCAATATCTTTTAGCTCAATCCCACCAAGTAATGACATTTTCAAAAGTCCTTTAGTTTACGTGACGGGTATTTTTTCTTACTTTTCTTCTCGAAACAATAAATCCTTCGAGTAATACACTCTGGTTGTACTAATTATATGACCGTGATTTGAATTCCTTCGAAATTTGTCCTTCTCACAATAGTGTGAAATTGCATTGTCAATTGGTGATACCATACTAGTGTCCCATTCTACAAACCATGGAATCACATCATCATAATAGCCATCGGACCGTGTTGGATACACCACAATGCCCACCTTTATCTTCATCCAGGTTTCTTTTTTTTCACGTTGAACTATGAAAGTTGCCCAAAAATCGTGTTGATTACCATATTCATTCCTTAGCATATGCACCAAACACCATACATATTGGGAGAGGGCCACCAAAGTCGGATACCTTCAGAAGGGAGATCGATAAGAGGGAGCCCAAATATAAGCCTATCAATTTATCCAATTGAACCCACCTTCATTTAAAAACTTAAGCCACGGGGTTATAGGCTAACTAAGACATATTAACTACATCATACTATATCAATTCTTTGGTGTAGGACTAATCTAACACAACTTACATGTGCACCTCAACAATTTGGATGACGGAAAGCTACTTGATTAATACAAACCGTTTTCCATTGACTAAAAATAACAAGTTTAGATTAGGGAAATAGACTTTCTCTCTTAACTGGAAGGATATCGTTTTCCCTAGCCTCTTGCTCCACGTACAAACGAGTAGAACATATTCTTTATGTCTATTTTCTACTCTCATAATGTATTTCTTTTTTCTTATAGAAGTCTCATCTTCTTCTTTTTCATAAATCTTGCCTTCCATATCCTGAATCTACTTCATTTTATACTTGTGTTCTTCTACATCCTTAAAGTATACGATTATAAATGATATTTCCCAACTATGTTTTTATAATTTCTTTTTGAATTTCTTTATAATGCTTGTAATTGTGATAAATCATACAATAAACGAAGAAAATGTTGATTTCAATTTGTTGTTCAATACATGCCTTTTTAAATATCGCCTTTAATAGTTTCACTTTTAAATTCCATAAACTAATTTTTTTCAACTCAGTTTTAGCGTGAACAAACATGAAAGAATGGTTTACATTCTCTAAAATCAATTTCCTAAAAACACTTTCCAGCAACAAGAAAGTTTCCGTGCAATAGACCCTTCAAGCTGGATCACAATTTACATTATCATTGGTTTTTAATCGGTTGACCAGTATTGATGATGTTCGCTATTTGTTCTCACCATTTCTAAATAAACAAAACTATTCTAAACACTATGATAGTGGTAACATTTATTGTAAAATAATCCCAAGTCAATGCATATGATGCCTTGGTGCACGTGAAGATTCGTTGGATGCTTGTGCGGCTTGTAGAAACAATCGCATCCTAATCCTCTTGGTTATATTTACAATGAAGAGGATAGTCAGCCAAATTGTTTAACAAACTTGACGCTTTTAATTATCATAATATAAAAATTTTAGGCTCAATGACGTCATGATGATTATCCTTCTTAATTTAATAGAGCCGGGCATTTGGTTTTATATTGCTTAGGGTTATTGTGTTTGATGGAAAACTATTTCTCGGACATTGCTTTGCGAATTTCCAGCATTTGGATAATGGAAAGCATTTTTTCATGGATAAAATCAACAAACTTAGATTAGGGAAAATGACTTCTCTTTCTAGCAAGAAGGAAATCATTTTGTCTAAATTCTTTACTCTTGGCGTACAAGTGTGTAGAATATGTTGTTCGTCTTTTTTCCTATCTCACATCATATATTTCTTTTTTGCTTATCATCAAAAGTCTCGTTTGTTGTTTTCATAAATTTTTTCTAACATCTCTTGAATTTACTTCATTAATGCTTGCGTTCTTCTACATTCCTAAAAAAAACATGATCATATATGATATTTTGCAACTGTGATTTTTACAAATTTCTTTCCTAAGTTCTCTATAATTCTTGTTATTGTGATTGATGGATTACAGAATAAACAAAGAAGTGGTTGATTTCGGTTTGTCAATCATTACATGTCATGTTCCAGCTACAAAGAAGTTTTTAGTGAAACAAACAAACCTTTCCAATTTTCATGAATTGGTTGACCATGTTATAGTAGTATTGATGATGTTCGCTATTTGTTATCGCCATTACTGAATAGACAGAACTATTCTAAATACTATGATAGATGTAGCATATATTGTAAACAGTCCCTTGCCAGTGCATATCATCCGCTGTTACAAATATAGAGTTGTTAAATGCTTATAACGCTTGTTCAAGCTGTCGTATCCTAATCCTCTTGGTCATGATTATAATGAAGAGGATAGTCAACTAAACTGTTCAATAAACTTGACGCATTCAATGATCTTAATATAAAACATTTACACTCAATGACGTCATGGTGATTTTCCTTCTTAAGTTAATAAAGTCAAAGATTTGAATGAAAGTATGTTAAGGAATCGCAATATTTTTATGACTTACCTGAAGGCCTCAGCAATTTAAAGAATCCGGGAAAGAAGCATTTTCTTCAATGTTTAACTAAAAAAATTGGTAAATCACACAAAAAGGTTGTAATTTAGAAAGGTAAATTAAAGTTAACAAAAGATAATAGAAGTTGGTAAGTTTAAAAAAAAGTAAACATGATAACTAACTCAAATAAGAGTTGGTAATACAAAATTGGTTGGTAACCTAATAAAAAAAAGTTTATCAATTACTCTAATCGTGGTTATGTAATTTCTAAAATGAGTAATAAATTTCAAAAGTTGTAAATACGGCAAAAAATAGTTATCCCTAAATAGAAAGTTAAATCTTAGGAGAAACAAATGAATATTGGTAAGCAACTTAAAAGAGAGTGGGTAACGCAAAAGTAGTTGATGACTTAATTGGGAAAAAAGTTGTTGATCACACAAATAACGCTTCGTAATTTCATATAAAATTTGGTGAAAATAAACATTAGTAAGAAAGGTAAATAAAAGTTGATAAACAGTAAAAGAGTTATTTACATAAAGTTGGTGAACAACACAAATAATATCTAAAATTGATAATCACTCTAATTGATCACTATAATATCTGAAAGGAGTTAGTGTACAAAAAGTTGGTAAACAGCACAAATAAAAGTGATAGAAAATTCAGTAAACCTAAAAGAAATATAAGAAACAAATACAAGTTTATAAGCAACTCAAACAAGAGTTTGTAAACAAACCTAGTTGGTAGCTTAATTGAAATATAAATCAATAAGAAATAAATGTTGAAAATTTCATAAAAAAGTTGATAAATTTGAGCTTTTCGTAAAATAGGTAAATTAAAAGTTTGTTAAATATAAAAAGAAGTTGATAATTTAAAGAACCAAATAAAATTCGGTAACCAACTCAAATAAGAGTTAGTAACAAACTAGTTTGTAACATAATCAGAGAATAGTTAATAAGCACTCTAATTAAAGTTGTTAATTTCTAAAAATTAGTTGCTAAATTTCACAAGTTGGTAAGTAATAAAATAAACATTAGTGATTACGCTAGTTAAGGTTCTTGGCAATTTACTAAAATTTTGTACCTCAATAGAAAATTCGATAACGTAAAAAAAAAGCATGTAAGTGGGTAAGCAACTAAATTGAGAGTTGGTAAAATAAAATTGGTAGGTAAAAAGAGAAAACACTGATAAATCACACAAATAAAGGTTGATAAATTCATCTAAGAGTTCATATATTTAAGATGTTTGTAAAAACTATAAAAAAAAAATTTGGTAACCAAAAGTTATTAAATTAAAAAAAAAAAGATTGAATAAATGTTGGTAAGTACTTCAAATGAAAAGTCAATAAACAAAAACTAGTTAGTAATATAATCGAAAATATGTAGATAAGCCACTCTCATATGTTGGTAACCAAAAGTTATTAAATTAAAAAAAAGATTGAATAAATGTTGGCAAGTACTTCAAATGAAAAGTCAATAAACAAAAACTAGTTAGTAATATAATCGAAAATATGTAGATAAGCCACTCATATGATGATTGGTAAATTCATATAAGAGTTGTGTTGGCAAGAAAGGTAAATAAGGGCTGGTAAAAGATAAAAAGAAAAAAAGGTTAATCATTTGGAAACAGTAAAAAGAGAGTTAGATTATTTCCTAAAAGTGTTGGTAAGTTCAAGAAAGTTAATTAAAGGTCAAGTGATCGGAATATCTTTTTTAGCATTAGTCTTTTGACACTTACCAACTCTTTCAGACATATATCAGCATAGAAAAAAAATCCGTTTTTTGGGAAGCGAAATAGTATAATGGTCGCTTTTTCTTAATTACTATCAAAATAGAACAAGATTATTGCGGGCTTATCCAGTTTATAAAGCAAGAAGAGAAAGACTAGGCGAAAATCCAGGACATTACATCACTGGATGATTTCTTTTTTGGTCATAACATCACTGGATTATCATGAAGCACGCAAATAGAAAGATTAATAGTCTTGCCACCTATACCTTCCTTGCAAGAAAAGGAAATAATCTTCAACATGTTCTTTCTTTCTTTGGTATATCCATTGAGATTGTCTGCCACTTCCTTCATTGTGTAAAGTGAATAAAATGTATAAAGTTACCATGACAGTATGTATGTGAATAGTGAAAAGTTATTCCAGTTTACTTTTCTTTAACACTTCTGTGGCATCAGAGCCATGGCGATTCAAAAAAAACATGTCTAGAAACACCACCCAGTATCATAAGAGTTCAGCCACCCTCGCCGAAGGTCGGGAGGTGTCACCGCCACCCTCTGTAACCTGCACGTCTCACCTTGAAGGAGTTTCGTTTTTTGTTCAAGTTTTTTCTCCGTGCTTTTTAAAGTTTTTAATGGCGATGTTGGCGCCATGAGCTGCTATGTAAGAGCCAAATTGGCTTTCCATGGCTACATCAGTATTTCTATAGGAATTTTTTACATCAGGATCAACTTGAACAATGAGATATGTATAGTTCAAGGACCTGATTGGACTCAAACCATTCAATTCCAGTCTACATGTACAACTCATTATTCTTCAATTCATAAGCCTGTGGTGGTAATGTCGGTCACCCTTCGACTGCAGTGTCGCCGGATCCACACGAGCAAGACACTGGGCGTGCATTCTTAAGGTTTAATTGAGTCAAAAATTTTATGTCCTTGATTATCTAGAAAAAAAGACGAGAAAGTGATACAATTACAACGAAATGCATTGTTTCGACGTTGCTTGTGTTAAGGACTATACCATGGCCAAAGTTGCACAAGCGGCAAAACACAAATGAAACTTCTAAACCAAAATTAAGAGAGTAAGATAGGCACTTGAAGGTCGTTTCGCTATGTCGTTCTCGTTCATTTCAGTTGATAACCAAGCTAGCTGTAGAATGTTATTATCATGAAGAATGTAATAGGATAATTCATAACACGACTATGGACATATATAGAATAGATGAGAATGTGAAAAATTCCGCACGTCATATATGTAATACAAGATCCTGGATATCTGAACCCGCCACTTAATAAAAGGGTGCCATTTCTCGTTAAAACTGTATTGGGAAGGTGAGATTGTTCTATGAGATAACGTAAGGGCTCAAGCTAAACACTAAGCAGACTCTTCCTTCATCGAATTCTCTAGTGTTGCGCGACATGAAAGCAATGAACATACTAGTCTTCTTCTTGTTCTGCTGCCTCTCTTCAAAGTCCGTTTTGTCGAGCCCCGGTCACTACAATGCAATCTTTAACTTCGGCGACTCTCATAGTGACACCGGAAACTTCCTCCTTTCCAGGGCACTTGCATTTCCAGTCATAAAAAATCTCCCTTATGGGGAGACTTTCTTCCACCATGCAACTGGTCGATGCTCGGACGGACGCCTCATTATCGATTTCATAGGTATTCCGTTGTAATTTGTTCTTTACATTCTTCTTTTTTTTTTTTTTACAGTTTTCGATCACTCATGTTAAGTGATATACTATAAATACATTTTTGTTGAAGATATGATTGGAGATATCGATTTTGATATTGATCTCGATTCTTGATTAATTGATTCAATCAAATTTGTAATTGATTTAATAGATTAGGAAATGTAATCTTTTATATTTCTTTTTCCTAATTTTCGTCTTTTATTCATTGTACTATAAATAGGGCTATGTACATGAATTCAAAATACAGATCAATACAATACAAAATTTCCTCCATTTTCTTTGTTTTCTGTCATGGTATCAAAGCGGTCTTTCTTGACCTAGCTTCCATGAGAAAAAGTCCTTCAAATTGCCTCCGTTTTTTTCTGATTTGCCGTTTGCAAGTTTAGTCCCGCAAAACGGATCAGCACCCCGGAAAGGAATTCATCAACAATACCATGCCCAAGAACCCTTGATGGAAGACATCTCAAACTCACCTCAAAATCAAGCCCCGGATCAAGTTGATTTAGCGAAGAAGAGCGATCTTACGCGTTCCTTCTGTTCAACAATTTGACTCGGATCTGCTATCTCCACGCTGCTCGATTCTGGCCCGCCCAATGGCCATTTCGGTCTAGTGGTTTTCGATTCAAGGCCCATGGGCCATCGGGCCAAATCAATCATGGGCCCAATACATGTCACCGGGAGCTCCAAATCCCGGGCTCATTAATGAAAGTGGGTCGGCCGGGTTGAGTCTAGGTGGGGAAATCCCTACCGATATTGGGACCGGTTTCGGTCCCTATGTTGTTCGACTAGCGGCCCTACCGATTTCTTCCGACCCGCTCTATACGCCTTGGGTGATGGACGGTGCGACTCATCAATATGCACCTAGAGCGGATCGAGAAAACGCTATAGCTCCTGAACTCGAGATTTCCGGCGAGCCTCCAAGATTTTCCTGAAGGATAAAGATGGGTTCCTTGGCCCAGACGGTACCCTTCCCGTCCAGCGATCGATTACAAGCGTCATTACGGCGTCAAATACAACGGCTAAATCCGCACATGGATCGGAAATTGTTTGACTGACGTGCGGGCGGACTACCACCAACGAAGACTAAAGAAAGGCGATTTGGGATAATATCCGAAGATGTATGGAAAACTTGATCGAGCCAAGATTTTTCACTCTCACCCCAAGCCTCGTTGGAGATTAAAGTAAAGGGAACTCGTCGGTTACTACGCTTCGTCGACTCTCGGCTCTGTGGAATGAGCTTCGAGCGGTCGAAGAGCAACTCGAAGGACGGAAGACACTTTCCGGCGAAGGCCGGGCCATAAAGAGAGAAAACAACTCGATTTTTGCTGATACTCCTTTGAAAGTTACTCACCTTTCCGCTATTAAATCCTCGCCATGGACCATGGAGCAAACTTGGCGGATTTTCCAATTAGCTGTCAAGAGGAAAGCCAGCGGTTGTATGAACGAACATGCTTTGGTAGGTGAAGGTGTGCCCACTTTCGCTTACCATCCATTTGGCCGTTCGGAACCAATCGAATAAAAGCCATGGAGGTCTCGGCTTTTACGGGTCTCAACGAGCAAATGAAGGCCGTGGAAGTCTTCTCGGACTCCAACGAAAGTCCCTGCGTAGCTAAAGAAAAGATGGAAACCCTAAAAACATTGGGATGGATGGGATCGGCCGGATGAAATCCATCACGGGATTCATGGACAAGATGACGGCTATTTTTTCCCATCAGCTCATTTGAATCAACGGTTCTCATCAGGCCACGTTGATGCCTGCTTATAAGACAACCAGCGGGAAATTTAATTGGGCAAAATTCCAAACCCAAAGGTAAATTTTGTGAATATTACAAATGCCCACATCACACTAATGATACATGTTGGAAATTACATGACAAACCGAGTGATAAGGACAAAAAAGAAAAAGAATTTTCTGCTTACCAGTTTTTAGCACAAAGAACTAATGGAGCATACCAAACAATTACTCAAGACTAGTATTAGAATATAATGGAAGTTTTGAATCAATTGAAGACCAGCGACAAGAATGGGAATTTTTCAGGTACTTTTCTTTGCAAGGTGAATTCAATTGATGCATAAAAAATTGATTTGGGTGCTAGAGACCACATAATTTGCAATGAGAAATTATTTTCACATGCTCAAAGAGACAACATCCTTACGTGTCGATCGTCTTCCAAATGGGAATATCACTGTGTCACCAAAATTGGGATCGTTCATCTCGGTCAAACATTGTCCTAAAAATTGTCTTATATATCCCTTATCTTGAATTCAACCTTCTATCTATTTCAAAAGCCTATGAGGATAATTCTTGTCGTGCCATTTCAATATCAAAAATTGCTTCTTTCAAAACCTTTCGATTGGCAAACTGATGGACTTGCGTAATGTTGTCGAAGGATTATATTTCTGGATTGACTCCCCAAGAGTTTTTGATTTATTAAATAAAAGCATTTTTTGTAATGCTACTGCTAGTAATAAAATTCTTCTTTCCCATCAACATTTGGGCCATAGTGCGCGTTTTCCCCATCCAAAGTGTCCAATTTGTCCTTTAGCAAAACAATCTCGAGCATCTTTTCCAATCAGCACTTCACGAGCTACTAGTGCTTTTCTCTAATCCATATGGATATCCGGGGTCCCTATCATACCCCTCATGGAGATGGATCTCGTTTTTCCTCACCATTGTTGATGATTATACTTGTGCCACTTGGGTTTTCCTCATGCAATCCAAGAGTCAAACTTTTTTCTCACATGTCGAATTTTCTTTTCCGATAAAAAAATCAATTCGACAAATATGTGCAAAGAATTCGTACAAATAATGGACGTCAATTCTTCACTATTGAATGCACGTCTTTTCTATCTTCTCATGGAATACTGCATGAAAGCTCTTGTACTTACGCTCCCCAACAAAATGGGATTGTTGAGTGCAAACATAGACATCTCTTAGAAGTAGCTCGAGCTCTCAAATATCAAGCTTCGATTCTTGAAACTTTTTGGAGAGATTGTGTGGTCACAGCAGCTTATTTAATTAATCGCATGCCATCTCGAATTCTTGATGGACAAACTCCTTTTGAGATGCTTTATGGAAAAGAGCCACAAATAGATCATCTTAGAGTATTTGGGTGTTTATGTTATGCATCAACTGTGGGCCCTCGGGATAAAATGGATCCCCGTGCCATTCAATGTATTTTCATGGGATTCCCTCCTTTACTAGAAAGGATACCGAGTTGTGAAGATCTCCATTGGGCATTTCTTTGTAAGCAGAGATGTTGTTTTCCCCAAAGATATATTCCCATTCCGAGAGGTGGCATCTTCGTCCCAATTGCCTACGTCATCATCGGACCACCGTGATTTTTGTCGAGGAAGAGGACTTATCTATGAACTCACGGTATGTCCTTATTGCACGGAGCCATCTACCCGATTACAAGGGATTCTTTGTACGGAGATTGAATCACCGGTATCATCATCGATGACATCTATCGACCTACCTCGGTGGCATTTTCACCACAATCCATTCAGGAGTCTTCTTCACCAATTTCTGAACAGGTCACAACTGAGCAACCTCGACGCTCAGGACGTCATGCTCGCCCTCCCACATGGACAAAAGACTATATAAGTCCTACATTGGAGTCTTCGGTACACAATATCCTGTATCCTCGTATGTCTCCTTTAATCGACTATCGCGGAGCATATGTGTTGTGTTAGTCATATTTACGAGGAACAGGAAGCGAATTCTTATAAAGAAGCTGCAAGCGATCCTAGATGGCAACATGCAATGGGGCCCGAACTAAAAGCCCTTGTGGAAAATCATACTTGGGATATTGTTCCATTACCTCCACATCGTAAACCCATTGGATGCAAGTGGGTATACAAGATAAAATACAAAGCAGATGGTTCCATTGAAGCGATACAAGGCTCGCCCTAGTTGCTAAAGGATTTACACAACGAGAAGGATTTGACTATCATGAGACTTTTTCTCCGGTTGCAAAAAGAGGTAACTATTCGTTCTTTTCTATCCATTGCAGCGTTTCGCAATTGGCAATTGCATCAAATGGATGTTCATAATGCCTTTTTACATGGAGATTTGGAAGAAGAGATCTATATGGAACTTCCATGGGGCTTACGAAGGCAGGGAGAGTCTCGAGTATGTCGTCTTGAAAATCCTGTATGGACTCAAACAGCCTCTCGGCAATGGTATGCCAAGTTTACTAGTGCACTCCACGGATGCAGGTTTCCAGCACTCTAAGCACAACTATGCTTTGTTTACATGGAATAGAGGTACATCATCAATTTATTTATTAATATATGTCGATGATATACTTATCATGGGAAATGATGGATCTCGCTATTGAGAAATTCAAAGAATATCTGCATTCTACTTTCCATATCAAAGATCCGGGACCTCCAAAATATTTTCTTGGAATCGAGATAGCTCGATCGACAAAGGAATCTGCCTTAGCCAGCGGAAGTTTGTTTTGGAGATTATCTCGGCGGGTTTGTCGGGATGTAAACCAGCTGTTATACTGTTGTGCAGAATATTAAGATGGCGTCACATGATTATGACATGGGATCATCTACCAATGATGACCCATTACTTAAAGACTCATTAGGATATCAACGGCTCGTTGGAAAGCTGATATATCTTACCATGACAAGACCCGATATATGTTATGCGGTGCAGATACTCAGCCAATTTATGCAGAACCAAAACAATCTCATATGAATGCAGCATTGAAGGTAGTGAAATATTTGAAAGGATGTCCTGGACTTGGGATATTTTTGTCTCGAGATTGTAATATGAAGATGACGGCCTATTGCGTCTGGATTATGCTACTTGTCCAATGACCAGAAGATCCATCCTTTGGGGTTTTGCATCAAGCTCGGAAGATCATTAATTTCATGGAAGACAAAAAGCGATCAATTTGTTTCATTATAAACCGACCGAATCAGAATATCAAGCCAGGGCGAAAACTGTTTGCGAAATAGTTTGGATACGGGGATTACTCTCAAACCTTGGAGTAAAAATTGATGGACCAAGTGAATTATTTTGTGACAATGACGCTGCACTCAAACTAGCAGCGAATCCAGTTTTTCATGAAAGAAGCGAAGCATATATAAGTTGACTGTCATTTTACTCGAGAAAAGATCCAAGAAGGAATACTTGTGACGAAGGGAATTAGGGACGGTGGAACAACCTGCAGATATTTTCACTAAACCATTATGTCGAGGCAGCACTCATATCTTCCGAGCAAGCTTGGCGTTCTTGACATATATAAACCACTAGCTTGAGGGGGAGTGTTGAAGATATGATTGGAGATATCGATTTTGATATTGATCTCGATTACGGATTAATTGATTCAATCAAATTTGTAATTGATTTAATAGATTAGGAAATGTAATCTTTTTATATTTTTTTTCCTAATTTCGTCTTTTATTCATTGTACTATAAATAGGGCTATGTACATGAATTCAATACAGATCAATACAATACAAAATTTCCTCCATTTTCTTTGTTTTCTGTCAATTTTGATCCGCTTCTTAATAAATTAAGGTTTAAGAAAAAGACGATTTCACTTATAACTCGACAGCACATTACTACAGTGCTATCTCATACGAAAATAGTTTCATCTGGCTTTTTCAGACAGCTTTGTGTATCCAATATTACTCCGATTAAAATGCGATGAATGAATACCCTCCAACTTTTATGCTCCTAATGAAGTATTTTTAATCCCATGATGAACATAAATTATGAAAGTGCAGCTGAAGCATTTGGACTGCTATATCTTCCACCATATCTGGCAGTAGCCAAAGGTTCACCTTTCCGCACGGGAGTGAACTTCGCAGTTGCTGGTGCCACAGCGATCGACTCGTCTTTCTTCTCTGCACAGCAGATTGTGTTGTGGACCAATGACTCGTTGAATGTTCAGCTTGGCTGGTTCAAGAATTTGAAGTCGTCTCTCTGCACTACCAAACAAGGTAAATTTCTCCCTTTCATAGTGAAAAGTTTCAGAGATTAATGATTCATTTACCCCAAACAAAATAAACTGATGCATGCAATATGTATCTTTTGACACATAATAGGGAAATAACCGTGAAAAGTGAAATGTGTACACTCTTGTCTATGAATAAACCTATCTATAGATTTAAAATTTTACATTTATAGAGATGTAAATGGGATAATCACAAAAAAAAAAAAAATCTTAAACCTATTGCACTTATACTAGTTCATTCATAAACCTTTCAATTTAGCCAATTTAGTTCTAAACTTTTTGACAATTTCTCAAGGTAATCTATCTGGCCAACTTTGGCCAAGAATCACTAACATGGACACCAGCCGTCCTACTTGGCACAACCGACACTGACGAGGATAATTTTTTGCAACTTTTT
This sequence comes from Syzygium grande, assembly GCA_024733475.1. Classification (NCBI taxonomy): domain Eukaryota; kingdom Viridiplantae; phylum Streptophyta; class Magnoliopsida; order Myrtales; family Myrtaceae; genus Syzygium; species Syzygium grande. The sequence continues at coordinate 20,553,788 of JAMXDD010000002.1, read as the reverse complement.
AATATTATTTTTGAGTTTGTTTTCTTTTTTTCATTGTTTCTTTTGTTTAATTTTTTAAATGAGGCCTGCAACTATCATAGGTAAGGGTGTCGCAACCCTCGCAAACCACTGAATGAGGGCTCACGGCCCCTCACCCAGGCCCTCACCGGTTTGGGCTAGGGCTCATAACCCCTCTTCTAGATCTAACAATAGCCGGCAAGGGCATCCAGACTTTCACTTGTGGCCGACAACCTTTGTTGAGGCCACGGACCAACGAAGGGAAATTAAAAGAAAAGAAAAAAAGAAAATGGAAAAAAAAAGAAAAAATTCATAAAGTAATTAAAAAATTATAAAAATGATCCACGTGAGCGTTAGTTATGCCACGTAAAACAATAGAGGTGATCGGTTCTAGGTGGGTTGGTTCCCACCCTAGAATTAAACCAGAAGGGCCGATTCCCAATTTGTGGAACCAAGAATCAACACACATGATCCTGGAACCGATTGTATCCCCTCTTTTTTTTTTCCTATTCACTGCAATACTACAAATGTTGCTACATAGTCTAAACTATTGCATGAGTGATGTTAATCGAACAAGCTCATAATAAGCTAAACTTGATGATCATCTCCACGAACAAAGCTATAATGATCATCAAGAACCAATTTTGAGAGGTGTCGGTTGTGAGGGAAGCATAAGCGCTGCGTAATCGAGACCGAGAGAAGTGAGAGTAAGAGTTGGCTTTGCTGGGCTTTGATGCTTACAACTTAGAGACGTGAACGATGAGCATGTGTGATTGAGTCTAAATGATAAAAGAATGGGAATCAGGGTTTTGAAAATTTGAAAAAAAAAAAAAAATTGGTCCAGTTCGGGTGGTCTCGATGGGTGGGTCCACACCTAGAATTGGGGACTGGACCGATATTCACCGATTCCAAATTTAGGAACCGAGAGCTAGACTTGTTCCCACAGGACGTCTTAGGACTGGCCGATTTATTTCGGCTCTTTTGCTCTACTTATAAGACGGCCGGCATTTACATCAACAATTTTCTAGCCAAAATTGGTTAAAAAGACCGCATTCGCAAATCGTCAAAAGGTTTAGGCTAAATTGGCCCAAATTAAAAATTTTAACACTGAATTAGCATAAATGTAATAGAATTAGAATTTTTTGGTAATATTCCTAAATGTAGTTCAATGACAGACCAAATGAGTGGCTAGCAATGGCTGTCACCCCCCTTCCGCTGCTTGATGCTTCGTGTAACTTTGATGAAACATGTGCCATAATTTATCAAATCACACATAAAAATTACTTTATCTTGCCTCCTTGAGCTGTGCTATAAGTTTTCATTTTTTTGGGTGCAGAATGTGATGAGTACTTTAAGAAGTCTCTGTTTCTGGTGGGGGAGATAGGTGAAAATGACTACAACTTTCCCTTTCTCTTTGGTCGAACCATTGAACAGCTACGTCCTTTGGTACCACAAATTGTTGGAGCCGTCACTCGAGCCGTCAGTGTATGTCACACAAACTTACTTCGATTTTTCACATGTATTCCATATGAAAGCAATCTGAATTATGTTTATTAATGGAGAAATGACACTTATTTGGGCTTCTTTTGCCATCACCATATCAGGCACGCATTATGACATAAAGATCTAAGGAGAATGTTTTCATTGGCACGAGCTTAACATTAAATTCACGTAATAAAACTAAGGATTGCTTTGAATCATTACGTTTCATCTATGAGCACATATTGGTTAAACGCTTTTTTAGTCATGAGCTTAGCATTCAATTCTCGCAATTAAATCAAGTGTCATTTTGTGAGCACATTATATAAGAAATAAAAAAAAGAAATGCCTTTATCACTCCTTTATTTGGAAAAACTTCTTCTTTCAATAGCTGTACAAAATGTAAACCCTAAAAGTAATGATCAAGAGGAAGTTAAGATGTCACAAAGAAACATTGACATAGCCAAAATGGTGACTAATAAACATTGACCTATGGTCATGGTGACTATTAGAGAAGTATGATCATGAGGTACATGAAGCAGATCCCAAAAGTGATTTACGTATACCTACAAAATGATCCATATGATTTGTCTCGTGATTTTTTTTTTTTTTTTTTGCATTTCTCACTACTATCAAGTTTCCTTTTTATTTTTCTTTTTATCCTTGCATCATCATGATCATAACAGATGTTGATAGAAGAAGGGGCAGTGGATCTGGTGGTGCCAGGACAGTTGCCGACAGGCTGCATCTCCGCGTATCTAACTTTGTTTCAAAGCGCTAATATATCGGCTTATGACCGAAGAACCGGGTGTCTCAAGGCTTATAATGCTTTATTCAAGTATCACAATAAGTACCTCAAGCAAGAATTGCAAAATTTGAGAGAACAATACCCTCATGCAAGAATTGTGTACGCTGATTATTATGGTGCCTCTATATCTATCTATCGCACTCCGAAACTCTATGGTGAGCGTTCTTTTCAACTATCTTTTTTCCTCTCATTTGTCACTGTTAACGCATGTTTTTTACTTAAACTAATAATCTTGTAATGAATCGTATCTGTATGACCTTATTTTCTACAACACATCCGTCACCATTCATATAGTAATTATAGATTTATCTTCAAATAACAATCAAGATTCATAATTATAAAGATGATTACGTCAAAAAAAGATTAATATCACAAAAAATTCCCAATTGGTACATGCGTGCCACATTTACTGCCAACAAATTTTTGTGTTTTGTGTCACAAAAATTCCTAAAATAGTACATGCGTGCCACATTTACCCCAAACTAATTTTTATGTCACAAAAAATCTCGAACCGATACATTCATCTCATATTTACTCTAAATTGATGCACTAGTGCTATAACCATCCCCCAAAAATCTCAGATTTACTACAATTTGAGGTAAATGTGGGATGGGTGTACTGATTTGGGATAAATGTGGCACAAATGTACAAGTTTTGATTTTTTATGATACAAAAATTTGTTTTGAGTAAATGTGGCACATGTATACTAGTTAGGGACATGGTCTGTTTTTCCTTTTTTCCCCCACAATATTCTCCCTTTTTACCTCTAGAGTAGATTGTGCTTAATCACAAAGAGCAATCAAGGGTAGAATGAAATTGGATGGACCAATATAACGAAGCCAAATCTTAAAGCATGATTTGGTAACGGAGTGTGGCTCCAAGTGAATTGATTAGATATAAATGGGTGTGAGAAAAAGACATTGAATCCGAAAGATCGGACGGCCCCAATTTTTCTAGCCAGGATTTTGGGCTTGTTCTATTCTTTTTTTTTTCTTCATTCGAACCGGTGTGGGCCTTCGGGTTTGATATGCTTAGGCCCAATTTGGCCCAGTCCAGCCTGGACTAGTTTTTAAAAATAAAAATTACATTAGACATACAAAATATGATATTTAAAATATATATTATTCATACTCGAAACACTTGAATAAAGTCATAAATTAATTTATGAAAAATAAAATAACTGAGAGTTGATATGCCGATATGGGTTGAATTCGAATAAGAGTCCAAGAACGTATTTAAAAAAGATTTTGGAGCCTGAAAATTCCAGGCCCAGTCTGTTGGGGTGGGCCAAAAGATGCCTTGAGGCCTCGCCCGCCAACCCGTGCACACGCCCAATTGGAACCTCGGCCAACACGAATGGCACGCACTTATATGTGCTCTAAGAATGTGAAATACTTTCATAAAGGAAGAAAGGTGAGATTTTAGCATTTTTATTTTCGTAAAAATTGATTAAGATTATGGGATAAAAGTCCTAAACCTATTATATGATGCTCAATTCAATTCTAAACATTATAATTGTTCCAATGTAGTCCTAAACTTTTTGACGATTTGCCAATTTAATCCTTCCGACCAATTATCTAAATAATAGGTTTAGAACCAAAATGGCAAATCTTCAAAACGTGTAGGTCTAATTTGACACATTTGAAAAGTTTGGGACTAAATTGACAAATTGTTAAAATATTTAGGACTAAATTGACACATTTGATAGGTTTCGAACTGAATTGGCAGCTGGACAATAAGTTTAGTATAGCATTGGAACCGATCCTTGGAAAAAAGGGAGTTAGAGGGAAAAAGAAAGTAGTAATGACAGTGATACGTAGAGATCTCCACACGTATAATGTAAGGACCCCCATTTTACATTTGCAATTCAATTGCATCCATTCCAAGGTAATGCGTTTCCTTTTTTGGTTGTTACCTGAGACATGCAATTGTAAATCAAATTAAATGTGGTTGCCTCAGTTTGACATGGTATCAGCAATTATTTTGGTCGAACAATTTGATGAGTGGCAATTACAACTACCTTGCTAATTATGATATTCTAAAACTGGTTGAACTTTATTGCTCCATCCAATTTGCCGCCTTGAGAAAATTGATGTCCTTAATTAATCTTTCTCACTTAGATCTAGGTGGTACATCTCCTCATATATGGGCATTTGGCAATGTAGGTTAATAAAGTGCCAGAATTACATTGTGGCTGATTTGCATGGCATGGAGTGATTAACACCAACGGACCCACATAATTGTGGAAGCAAGCAAACGTAGTTTCACAGTTTAATTTCTAATAGTGGAGCTTCTTATCGTACAGATGTTCGAAGTGAATGGCAGCTTACCTACGTACTTGCTTTCTGGCTCCATTTCTATATTTATGTTCTTAATGAGTGTCCGAGACACTAAAAAAAGCAATCAGTTCAATATATATATATATTGTAGTTTTCTTTATCGTATACATTTTCAATCCAGAAAAAAAGCAGTATTTTTCTCATATTTTCGAAAAGTTCCTTATCGGTTATATGTAGTACCATGGAAGCTCGTTAGCTAGTACCTTGTCTTTTGGCTTCTAAACTAAAACCCATAAACTAAAATAAAAAAAATACATCGATTCGAAACTCCCATAGCCTTTCCAGAAAGAAAAGCCGTAGTATTTCTTTGTATATAATAAATCACATAGATAACATTAGGACATTTTGGTTCATGCCATTGACATGAACGCACATATAGTTACATAATCTGTTCAAAAGTCTTGAAATGATATAAATGAAGATGTACTTCAGAATTGTAGATGACCGGGAGATTAATCTGTTCATACATAAACGAGTGCATTCACGTAGGCTTTACCGGAGGGGCACTAAGGGCTTGTTGTGGAGGAGGTGGTCCATACAACTTCAATATGTCGAGAGTATGTGGTCAGACCGGCTCAACTCTTTGCAAAGATCCATCAGCTTTCGCCGATTGGGATGGGATTCACTTCACCGAGTTTGCTTCTCATCACATCGCCAAAGGGTTGATCTATGGTGGCTTCACATCTCCACCACTCCTATCTTAATTAATTATTTGCATTACGCAAAAAAACGCAGTTGGACAGTTGCGTCTATCGAAGGTTACATATAAACATATCGCGAATGTCCTTTTTTTTTATTAAGTTTATCTCCCAACTTCACATCCTATTTGTCTAGATAAAATTTACTAAGTTTGGTGTCTCCTCATATTTTGCCATATTTGACATGATATGTAAGGTCATAGTGCCTAGTTTTCTCGTTGAAAGTGTCGGCCGTTATGATGTACTAGTTATAATGACACGTAGAATGTTGTATCTTCATTTTGAATCTATGAAATTTCACTTCAAAATGTGGTAGTGTTGTTATATTGGTCACCTTATAAGGGCAGGTGCTTGACTTCCTCCCAATCCAAGATGAAACAGGTCAATCTTAGTCATTGATCCTGTGAATGTCATATGACTCCCGCAAAGTTTAATTGTTGTGATTGCACTTAATTCTAGATCGGGGTCCAGGCAAGAATATCCCATATATCAGGATGAAAAAATTATATTTTTTAGTTAAAAAAATGTAGAAATGTAATAATTCGTCAATCACAAGAAATAGCTTAGCTTATGTTGAATTAGTTTAATACTATTTTCAATCTTAAAGACTGTTTGATATAACTATGATTGAGGAATCTATGGTTGAACTATAGTTATGTTCGTACTATGAAGTGATATAACTTGTGTTGTATTAGAACGCGTAAGCTAATCGGAGCTTGTAATTAAGAACACATGAGATTTACATGGTTCAATTTGAATGCCGGTACCTACTTCACAAGGAAACCCAATAGCAAATAATTTACTAATCAATTCGAAGAATCACACAGCTTCCTCTTTCTTGCTCTACTTTATCTAATATCAGAGTAGTGTGTTTATTATTCCTATCCAAAATATGAAACATTTCCCCTTTTAGAAAACCTGCTCAAACTAAAGATATATTCTCAACAACTTGTGTGTTTGGCATGGTTAGCCTTTTGAAAATCACCACAAGTTGCTACAATTTTGGAGGTGCTGCAGTTATGAGGTCTTTACCAAGCATTTTGGGCTGACTGTGCAGTTGCGTGGAAACCGTGAGCACGCACTGGTTGTTCGTTCGATTGGGCTAAAATTTTGTGGGAAATGAGTCAATAAATAGGGGTAGCTTGTTAAAATTCCAGCCTAACCGGATATTGGGAAGTCCACTTTTGGAGGGCAGATGGGCCTGTTTGTTTGGGGCTTTGGGGAAATGCCTTTGGCAAAATGCAAAGACTTTTGAGCTAAAAGGGTTTTCCAAAATACAAGTAGTATTTCGTAATGTGTATTTTAAAATCACATTTGAAAGCAATGTTGGCCCAAATACTATTTGATAAAAATTATTTGTAAAAGAATTTCGCTGATATTTAAAAAAAAAAAAAGCTGGCCAACCGACCACCATTGCTAGCCAGATCTGGTCTTTGGCCAACCGCCGAAGGCCAAATCTGGTTGTCGACCAGTCTTGCCTGACCTCAGGCCGTGATCGCTTGGGGGTCACGCGATCCCGACGACCACCACTTGAGGTTGTGCGACCTAGGCGGAGCTAGTGCACAAGTCATATATCATTGGAAAAAACACTCAAAGACACTTGTTATGACACCTGGTTTGCAATCGTCTAAGCTTGTTTGGGCCTTCAATCAATCACGGAAAGACATGTTAAAATTGTCGGGGAGAAGTTTGAGTCCAATTATGGATTGGGACGGTCGAGGCTCTTTGGGATTGTCATCGACAAAGATTTTAGCTGTTGGGCCCAAGGTTCTAATACTAAAATGTTCCTAAATCAAATATCTAGAAAAAAAAATCAGAAACTAATGATATTTTTTTAAGAAATAAGTTTCGTCACGATCGAAGATCTCGAATCTCAAATTTTATAACTTTAACCATCGGGAAAATTCAGGTACCAACAAAACCTTTTTCTCTTTCATTGCAAGAGGAAAGACAAAAATCCTTGCTCTTGGCTAAGCCCAGTCACCATCATGATCAATCATTTATGGCAGCCAACATGGTCAGATGGGCAAATCGCATTTGAATCATCAACCCAAATTCAAAGGCCGTAGATAATCCTTGCATTGCAATTTTTGTGGAAGAGATGGTCACACCGAGCCTTGGTGTCAGCAAAAACTTAGGAACAACCAATCTTCTCAATCGGATAAACCTACAATAAAGGCATGATTTTCCAAGCCAACCACGACGAGATCAACAGACATGATGAGTCTCATCTAGTATGGCTCAAATAGAGAACCAGCCTTTTGCAGCAACATGGGAGCATAGCACTTTTAATTCTCCACATAACTTTCCCTCCAATCAGTAGCAAGTGTCACATCTCTTAGCTCTAATCCCACTAAGTAATGATATTTCCCAAAGTCCTTTAGCTTATGTGACACGTATTTTTTTTTTCTTTATTTTCTTCTCGAAACAATAAATCCTTGAGTAATAGATTCTAGTTGTATTGATGAGATGACCATGATTTGAATTTCTTAGAAAATTATCATCCTCATAATAGTTTGAAATCGCACTGTCAATTGGTGATATTGTACCAATGTCCCATTCTCCAAACCATGGGAATCGGATCATCACAATAGCCATCGAACCGCGATGGATACACCTCAACGCCCACCTTTCTCTTCATCTAGGTTTCTTTTTTCATACTGAACCATGAAAGTTGCCTAGAATCGCGTTGATCACGATATGCATTCCTCAACATATTCACCAAATACCATACATATTGGGAGAGGGCCATATGCTTGACATCTAAATTTTGATTTACCATTTAGTAAATTATTACATAGAAAATTCAGGATTAATGTTAAACCCCTAAACAAATATATTTTCATTGAAATTGCATGGCATATAGATAATAGGTTCATTTGCATTGATAGGGTTTATTAGAACATATTTTTTTTTATTATTTTAAAAAGTATTTAAAAAAAAAAAAAAGCAAAGCCGGGCCATCCCGACCCCTCTCTCCTTTCCCCTCAGCCCAGCCCAGACGTGCATTTTTTCCTTCTTACCCTCACACGAGTATGCGATGAAGAGGACATAGAAGCAGAGCACGAGAGGAAGGACGAGACGGGGGCAGCTTGGCCGAATGTCGGCTGGACAGTGGTGGGTCACCTACCCATATAAACGGTATGGCGCGAATGGGACTGGCCGGGTCAAGCTTAAAAGGGTGAGGGAGAGAGAGAGAGACAGAAAATAGAGGGGGGGGTTCGGGAGTTGGTTCGGATTGTGAGAGGCAGAGAGAGATCCACAGAGAGATTGAGTGAGACAGAGAGCAAGAGAGCTCCTCTGGCAACCGCCGTGCCCATATCACAGCCGACAACTCGCGGACGTCGCCCTTTCCCCTGCACCAAGCCTCGGTAGGTTCTGGTTCGCTGGTTTTCGTTTTTGTTTAATTTGGGGGTCGATTTCCCAAGGATCATAGTTCGACAGCACTAAGGCGGCTGGCCATAGCCCGACTCGTTTCGGGCTCGCCTCCAAGCCGCCGTCACTAAGCCGAGTAGCGAATATTGCAACCAACCATCGCTCTTTCCCCTTCCGCGGCCAGTTCCTATTTTCCCCCAGTTTTTGGGCACATCAACCGGAGCTTTATGGTCGTCCGGCTCGTGCGAGCTCTGGCCCCCGGCTGTCCCTTGTTTGAATGCTGTGCACGTTCTGTTATTGTGTCGAGCGTCCCGGCTCGGATTCGAGTCTTCTTTGAGCCAGGAATACTTCGTTTTTTTAAGCACCCACTACCTGTTTGTTATAATGCTTCAGTGAGATCTAGTTTGGTCTTGCGGTTTTGGCTGAAAACCTAGCTTCCTTATGTTGATTCGTTCTTTTGAGGTGATGTTTTTGTGTTTGATGTCCCCATGTGTTGGCCGTTTGGTGGTTTTCATCGCCTTTCCACCATTTCCTTCAACATTTCGTGTTCGGCCGCGAGAAGGATGTTTTTGGCTGCAATATCATGGTTGGCTGAGGAACGATGATCTAGGTGGAGAGGGTGTGGTTGTCGGTGTGGTTGGTGTTTACTTGGAATGTGGCCGTCATCATGTCTGCCCACGGAGGCCGCAGACCTCGCGGATTGGGCGCGCGAGCGGCACCCACCATAGACTTCACTAAGGCGTCGCCGGCCAAAAGGGGACCGAATGGTTGGCTGCAGCTAGCCAGTCGCCGAACATCGCCTGGCGTGGGATCCCGGTCGACGTTGGCGCCTCTCGACAGCCCGGTGAAAGGGCCGGTCGAGAGAGATATCCTGCGTAGCAAAGAGAACGCAGATCTAGGTTGGATCCGGGTCAGGCGAGGAGGCTGACTTGGTTCTATTTTTCTCCTTTGGGCTAGGCTAGAAAAATAGGAAATAGGTTTGGGCCAAGCTTGGCTTTTTAAATAGAAAAGTGGGCTGGGCCTGTATTGTCTTGTTGGTTTTTTTAGTTTGGCCGGACTGGGCTAATGAGCTTAGTTTGGCGGTGGACCCGAGCCGAATCCAAAGATCCGACCCGGGTACACCTATTATTATAATATTATAATTTTAATATTAAAAAAATATTTTAAGATTAAAAAATTCTAAAATTCTAAAAAAAAAAATTTTTGAAAATTAAGAAATGGAAATTGGGCTATAGACTTTCCTTTTCTTTCTGTTTTGTATCACTAGTGCCATGTTTGGTTGTACGTTATTTGGTTTGCATGTTTGAATTGCGTGTTTAATTCAATCTTACATGTGGACGTTAGAGGCATGTTGGGCCATTGTTTGCGCACTTCCGATGTATTGATTGTTGTTTCCTTAGCTTTGTTGGGATTAGAACCTTAGGATTCACAATTGATAACAAGACTACATGAACATTTTAGGTGTTGTTCGAATAAGGTTAGGTCCGAAAGGGCACTAGTTGTGTAAATAATGTAATCAAGTCCTCAAACTCATTGAATCTCTAGTTTGAAGAAGCAAGGCGATTCTCCCGCCGCTTTATTTGGGTTTCCAATTGACCAACCAAAAACTGATTAGTGACAACTCCTAGATAAAACTGATCTGCATGTTAAAAACTCGAACCTCAAGTCGTGAGTCGATACGTGTTTGGGAGAGCCCGAGTTAAGTCTTAGGTTTAGAGCACGCGTGGGGAGGTCGTGACACCACCAAAGTTGGATACCTTTATGAGGGAAGATAGCTTAGAGGTAGCTCAAGTCTAAGCCTATCAATTTATCCAGGTTGGACCCATCTCCACTTAAAAGTCAAATCCAATAAATTATAAGCCAATTGCGATATATTAACTACTCCACATTATATCAATTCTTTGATGTGGGACTATTCTAACACAACTCACACGTACACCTTACCAATTTAGATGACGGAAAGCTATTTGATTAACGGAAAATGTTTTCCATTAACTGTAAACAGCAAGTTTAGACTAAGAAAAATGACTTCCTATTCTGGCCGGAAGGAAATCATTTTCCCTGACCTATCGCTATGCGTACAAATGAGTAAAACATGTCCTTTATGTCTATTTCCTACTCTCATTATGTATTTCTTTTATTCCTTCTAGAAGTCTTATTTCCTACTCTCATTATCTATTTCTTTTATTACTTCTAGAAGTCTCATCTGTTTTATTTTCATAAATCTTGCCTACCAGATCTTGAATTTACTTCATTTTATGCTTGTGTTCATAAAAAATACGATCATATATGATATTTCACAATATGGTTTTATAGTTTCCTTTTGAATTTGTTTATAACAAACAAAGAAAATGTTGATTTCAATTGTTAGTCATTAAATGTCATTTTTAAGTATACAAGCTGCCTTTAATGGTTTCGCTTATTATTAAATACCATAAAATTAACTTTTTTTTTAACTTTTTGGAATGAACAAACACGAAAAAATGGTTTACATTCTCTAATATTGAATTTCCTAAAAACTTTTTCTAGCAACAAGAAATTTTTCATGAAATAAACGAACCCTCCAAATTGAATCACAATTTACATTATCATTACTTTTTAATTAGTCGACCAGGTTACATTACTATTGATGATGTTCGCTATTTGTTCTCACCATTTCTGAATGAGCAAAACTATTCTAAATACTCTGATGGAGGTAACATATAGTGTAAATAATCCCAAGTCAATCCATATGATGCCATGGTGCACATGAAGAGTCGTTGGATGCTTGTAGGGCTTGTACAAGTTATCGTAATAAAGTCCTGTTGGTTATGATTAGAATGAAGAGAATAGTCAGCCAAATTGTTCAATAATAAAACAAGCATACGATAAAGGCGGCGAGTTCGTTAACCCGCAAACCGAGCAATTTTCAGCCTCTTGGTGTCATCTTAACCATCCACTTAGACACGGGTTACCGTCGAACCGGACCGGCTCCTTGCCGAACCCACCTGGCTCCGTCGAATCGATCGAGTTCGTCGAACCGACCGGTTCGTCAACCCATGGTTCCGGCTCGCGGACTAAGGATGAATTCTAACCTGAACAACGCTGCCTTAAGCCCGCCTCTAACCCGCCGGTTTATTCTAACCCACGGCTTCCTGCTCAACCGAACCTACTTTGCCTGTAATTTCTTTCGCTTTTTTTCTTCCCTCCGCCGGCCATAGCACGGCGGAGTACGCGACCAGTGAGGGTCACGGTTGGCGAGGTCACCACCGGGTCAAGGAGGTTACCGCCAGACGGGTGGCCGACCCCGGCTGTCGGGCGAGGCCGACCCTCCGCCGCAGTGAAATCACCGATCACGGGCTGAATGAGCCTCACAGATCATGAGAGCTGACCACGGTCGGGCGAGGCCTACCACGGCTGTAAGCGCGAGGCTCCACCGACGCCCCATGAGGCTCGACCTCAGACCAGCGAGGTCTACCGCCTGACGCCTACGAGGTTCGACTGGCCTCGCGAACTCGAAAGCCTACCGCCCGACGGCTGAGAATGAACCGCTGATCTCGAAGTAGGCCCGACCTCACGGCATTTCATGAGCTCTACCGCCAAATACGGCGAGGCCGCCCTCTCTTGCTTTTTCAGGAATCAGTCTTAACCCATGGTTCCGGCCGGTTCCAATTTTCTCGAATCGAAACCCAGTCTGTGAGGGCCACTGCCTACCTTGCTCGAATCATGTGTCTTGCCTAACGGGCCGGTCTCGGGTTTGACCGGCCGGCCCGCTTCTGCCTGCCAAACTGCCCGCCATCTCTACATCCATCGACACGTAGAACGAAAACAGTCATTTACTCAATGTGGCACGTGCATTACGTTTTCGAGTCAATCATCTGTTAAAATTTTGCGGTGAACGCATTCTCACAACATCATATCACATTAATTGGACGCCAGCCAAAATCCTCATTGGTAAAACACCTGATTGAATTTTGTTTAATAAGATACCCTTTTATAACCATTTGGGTATTTTTTTTAATTCTATGTTTTGGGTGCACTGTCGATGTGAAGCACAAATTTGTAAGTGCACTTCGCCAAGAATATAGATTGACTATTGTTGTAACGACCTGGTCTAACAAGGGTTGGTAGTGATCGACGTGGTTAGAGGGTCTGGACAATGAGCGGCTCCTTACAAGTTTCTAAGATGGAGAAAGAGACAAAAAATGAACAAAAGTGTACAACTGAACAAGGGAAAAGTGATTTTTATTAAATGTGTGAAAATTGAAATTAACTCAAAAATGTGCCTTTGGATGTAACAACAATGTTTAACTTTGAAACTCCAAAATTGAGTGTGCTTAGGTGGAAGCACTCTTAGGATGGGTAACCTCCTGAGAAGGTTTCTACTTGTACGCCAAAGGACAAAATCATGAGACTTGATATGAAATGGGTCAAAGCAGATAATATCTCAGTGAGTTAATCTAGGATGTCATAATATGATATCAAAGTAGGACCCTTTCTAGTAGGTGTGTGGTTCAGGGACGAACCAGGTGGAAGCAAGTAAGCCTGTAACATCTTGTCCCAACAAGGGTGGGGAGTGGTCGTCGGGGCCAGAGGGCCTACACAAGAAGCGGTTCCTAGCAGGTTTCTAAGATGATGAAGGAGATAGGATTGAACCAAACTGTTTACATCAAATAGGACGAGAGCAATTTGGAATATATGTGTGAATACTAGAATAAACTGAGAAAGACACATTTTGATATGCTTAATTTTGGAAATCCTAAGTTAAGAGTGCTCAGGTAGGAGTAATCCCAAGATGGGTGTTCACCCAAGGCATTTTAGGCCCGAGCCAATTTTTCCCAAACCAAAATCTAGTGACTTCCTAAACCTACCTAGTACTTTAGGTATTTTTAGATTTGTTTAGGGTGTGATTAGTACCGGATTAGGAATTAAATTAGGTGTGGATTAGTTAAATTGAATGTGCTCAATTTATGAATTATTGTGGTGGTGATTGTGTGACTAATTTAGTGATTGAATGAGATTGGTCATATGACTAAATAATCGTGGTGCTTGTGGGTGAAGTGGAATATTCGAACGTGTAGGCTTGAATGTTGGATCGGTAGGCTGATGTGGAGAGCATGACTTGAATTGGGTGTTATGGCGTGTCAGATTAATATTGGTGAAAGTGTGGTGATTTGAATTTGAATTATACGACTGAGGAAATTGTGAATTTTGTATTGTGGTGCATGTGCATGAGAAAAGCCTATCTTGATTTGAGGGCTGACCTGAAGCGTGTTGACGTGGGTCGTGGGAAAGTGTGAAAGGTCCAGTGAGGGCCAAAGCCCGAATTGATCGAGGGGGCGTAGTGCGGACCGAGGCATGTTGACGCAGGTCGTGGGAAAATGTGCAAGGTCGAATGTTGAGGACGGAGCCCGGCTTGATATGAGGGTCGCTGGTTGAGTTTTGGGTGGATGGGGTGATGACTCGAGTCGTGGAAAGTTGATCGGCCACGAATGCGAAATGAGTGTGATTGAATCTAGTGAATGTTTTTGTGTATGGCGCTTGACTGATGGCAAAGTGTTTGTGGGATATTATGATATTCATGTGATTTTACTAATATGTAGAGTTAGTACGTGTTTCGAGGCGAGGTAAGTATGTTGCGTGAAATTGATTGTGTTGGTTGGTGAATTGCACGTTAGACTTGTTTGGGTACGCATTGGCCTAGTTGGGGAAATTCATTGCATAAGACTACTTCTTCTTTTTGATAGATTTTGGCGACGCTTACCAACGGACTTACTACCCCCCTGGGTTTTACTACCTGGAACACGTCCAGAAATCTCTGTGAAAAGACCCCACGAAGGGAATCGTCTTAACTGCGGATGAAATTATAAAGAATATCTTTATCTACCCCCTGGCTCTGATACCATAAGTGTCCAAGGATCTGGGGTCTATAAATAGAAGAGAAATAAATGCAGAATATATCTTCTAAATATATTGATAATTTGATTTATTCCACGAAGTCGCCAATAAAAATCGTTTATAAAAGAATCTAAACAAACAGAAATATTATTCAAATCAATAGGTGTAGAAAAGGCTCTATGGAATGCAAGAATGAATAGCAAGATAGAATATATATATTCGACACAGAAAGAGATAATATAAATTAGATTAAATAAAATGGCACGCATTAATGATAATAAAAAGGCCGTAAGCAAGATAAAGGATAACAACAAGAACAATTAATATTTCTAAACCAACCATATAGGTGGTGTATCTAAGCAGAGACTAATTGCAGAATATTAAAATACAGACCATCCACAGGCGGTTAGACCGGCCGTTTTTGGGGTATGTAAAAATAAAAGCAGAAAATATAGAAGAAAATGACTGATATATTAATGCAGAAGGGTATTACAGTAACAGTATGGAAACATTACACAATGTAGGAACTGAAATACAAGTGCAGAACAAAGAAAATTCTTTGGTAGAAATTCTCCCATTGCTCAGACTATTTTGTAGTCTAGAACGACAAGATTTTCTACACTATATAAAAGGTTTCTAGAAATCCAAGACTTTTGCTAGGATCGGGAGCTTACTTCGTATAGAAAGGGTTCAGAAAAGAAGAGACTGATCCAACTTGTCTTAGGGTTTAGAAAATATAGAAAAGCTAGAAAGGGACTTGGAAAACTTTCAGGAAAGCAGAGATAGTGAGAGGTTCAGAAAATTTTTCGGATGAAATTTTTGGATGCCCTCTTAGAGAATGGCTTTTAACAAAGAATTAATTCTCGAAGCGCTATATTCAACCAAGCGCTTGGCATGGGATTTCTTCATTGAATTACACCAAAAATTAGTGTTGAAGCCTATTAAATCTTATGGTAAAATTTATGTATAATTCTTTTGTGAAATTGAGAGATTATTTTGTGAAGAATTGCAAGGCTAAACACTGCGTGAGTTATTGAGTATAATTAGAATTTGGGAAACACTAGTATTTAAGTGATTCGAGTGTGGTTGTAATCTCCGTTGTATCGCTTGATCTATCGTGGAATTTTATGTTGCTCTCCCCGTGGATGTTGGTCACTACGACTAAATCACATAAATCAAGTGTCTAATTTATTTTATTGTTTTGTCAAAATTATTGTTCGATCGGTTGTTTCCGCAACAAAAAGGCCAAGGCAAACCAATTGTAAATGATCCACAATCAACAACACTTAATAATTCCTTCAGCAATTTATCTTATCAATTTAGTTTATCTGCGTTTTTTATTGCTTAACCTAGTTCGTAGAATAGCCACTTAACACTTAACAGTTGATCAGTGAAATTTAGTGTTATTCTCCCCATAGATGTTGGTCACAACAACTGAACCAAATAAATCTAGTGTTTGATTTATTTTTTTGTTTTGTCAAAATTATTGTTCGATTGATTGCTCCCGCAACAAAAAGGCCAAGGCAAAATCAACAACACTCAACAATTCCTTCAGCAATTTATCTTATCAATTTAGTTTATCTGCATTTTTTATTGCTTAACCTAGTTCGTTGAATAGCCATACCAATTCTTTCCTATCCGAATTGCCATGGAACCCGATTCACATCAAAACCTAATTCCACCTTTGGTGAAAGATATTTCATCAAGGATCATTTCTGGTGAAACAACAATCCTATCTCTCAAAAGGGTTGATAATTTTTTATCTTGAAATTCAAACATATTATGCTAGCCGTAACGTCACTTTTTGAGAAAATGTTTTTCTAGTGCGACATGATAGATTTTCCTGTTTTGCCTATTCCTTTCCCAGACGTTAGTGTGCCAAACCAAGTTCTACTTCCGCGTGCTGCATCTTTCTTGGCTCGAGTTCCATTTCATGGAAGAGCGAAAAGCAGACCGTGGTATCTCTCTACTCAGCGTAAGCCGATAATCGTGGAATGACCATTAAATCACTTCTATCTTTCCCCTCTACTCTGACATTCAAGCTCCTCGAAATACTGCGTGCTACTCCAGCTTTCACAAGCGCAATAAACAGAACGAAATTGATTGTCATATTGTCCAGAAAAAATGACAAGCTGTCATTGTACGAAGTCTTTCTATATCTACTATCAATGAAGTTGCTCATGTGCTTGGTAAGGCGCTAAGTAAGGATCAACGTTTCTGTCTCAGGTAACTTGGAATCCAAATCCTTCACGTGCCAGCTTGAGGTGGAGTAATGGAAGATATTCTATAGTTTTTTTCTTCTATGTAATGGCTTATCATTCTAATTTGAGAAGGGTGACGTACCTAAATTATTCCCCCAAATAACAAATTTACTACTTTTAAGTTGTCAAAGTATACTTTCGTTAATCAAAATTATTATGCAGGATTCAACGCCTCGAAGTCGCGAATAATCCTTACGCTTTGGCTTCTAAAATAAGCAGAGTTTCTTTACCCATGTGACTCATGCGACAGGATTCCATAAGTGCATTTCTCGTTGAAACTGCAAGTAAGCAATTGGAGCTCCATCTGCCCAAATTCCAATCCTATGAGATACCGTGAGGGCTCGAGCACAACCCGAAGCAGACTCTTCCTTCTTCGAAATTTTCAAGTATTGTTTGACATGAAAGCCATGAAGATAGTAGCTTTATTCTTGCTCTGCTGCCTCTGTTCGAAGTCCGTCTTTTCAAGCCCCCCGGTGCTACGATGCAATTTTCAACTTCGGCAACTCTCTAAGTGACACCGGAAACTTCCTCCTTTCCGGGGCACTCGCATTTCCAGAAATAACAAAGCTCCCTTATGGCGAGACTTTCTTTCACCATGCGATAAGTCGATGCTCAAACGGACACCTAATTATTGATTTCATAGGTATTTCAAACTCTCTTTTAAGTTTCTCATGTACATTTTTCGATCACTCATATTAAGCCATATCGTATAAATGCATTTCGGCCCATTCCATAATAGATTAAGATCTCAGAACCAACGATTTGACTAATGACTCTGCAGCATATCACTACAATGCTATCTCGTACGGACATAGTTTCATCTGGTTTACGTAATTGCTTTTTCAAGCAGCTTTGTGCGTCTAATATAATTCATACTTACGTAATTTTCATTTTTATTGCTACTAATAAAGTATTTTTAATCTCACGATGAACGTAAAAATATGAGAATGCAGCTGAAGCGTTTGGACTGCCACATCTTCCAACATATCTGGGAGTGGCCAAAGGTCCACATGTCCGTAAGGGAGTGAACCTCGCAGTTGCTGGTGCCACAGCAATCGACCCGTCTTTCTTCTATACTCAGGAGATTGAGTTGTGGACCAATGACTCGTTGAGTGTTCAGCTTGGCTGGTTCCAGAATTTGAAGTCGTCTCCTTGCACCACCAAGCAAGGTAAATTCCTACCTTTTATTGTCAAAAAAGATAGTAAAGGCATTACTGATTCCTTAATTTTTCATCACATTCTGGTACTTGGTGCTTAGTATAACTTTCATGAAATTTGTGCCATAATTTATCAAATTGGACGTAAAAAATTCTTTATGGAGGGGGAGATAGGTGGAATTGACTTTGATAAATTGTGAGCTTAGTATAACCTTGATGAAACTTGTGCTATAACTTTTTTTCATTTGTTGGGTGCAGAATGTGATGAGTACTTCACGAAGTCTCTGTTTCTGGCGGGGAAGATTGGTGGCAATGACTACATTTATCCCTTACTATATGGCCAAACCATTAAACAGACACGTCCTTTGGTACCACAAGTCGTTGGAGCAATTGCCCGTGCCATCCGTGTATGTTACACAAACTTACTTCAGCACGAGCTTTGCGTTAAATTCCCGTATATAAAAGTAAGGATCGTTCTGAATCATTATGTCTGTCTCGAAATTGCATTATTATTATTATTATTATCAAATTTCAGTTTTTTTTCCTTTTTTCCTTGAATCATCATAACCACGTCAGATGCTGATAGAAGGAGCAGTGGATCTGGTGGTGCCAGGATAGTTTCCAATAGGCTGTTCCGCCATGTTTCTAACATTGTATCACCGCCCTAGCAAATCGGCGTATGACCCAAAAACCGGCTGTCTCAAGGCTTATAATGCTTTCTTCCAGTACCACAATAACTACCTCAAGCAAGAATTGAAAAATTTGAGATCGAGAAGAATCCCCTCATGCAAGAATTCTGTACGCTGATTATTATGGTGCCTCCATACCTATTTATCGCACTCCAAAGCACTACGGTAAGCCTTCTTTTTACCTGTATTTTTTCCTTCTCAAATTTCATCTTCTTTTTTAATCAAAAGTAAATATTTCATTTATATCTCAAGATCTCAAGATGATAAATTACGTAACACTAGCACATTTTGGTTGATGTCATTGACATGAACACATGAAGTTAATTACCTAATCTGTTCATAATTATGGGTGCATTCATGCAGGCTTTTATGGAGGGGGATTAAGGGCTTGCTGTGGAGGAGGTGGTCAATACCACTGCAATAATTCAGTAAGTTGTGGTGACCCCGGCTCAACCGTTTGCAAAAATCCATTGGCTTTCGTCGATTGGGATGGGATTCACTTGACCGAGTCTGCTTATCATCGTGTCGCCAAAGGGTTGATCTACGGTGGCTTCACATCTCCACCACTCCTATCTTAATTTAATTATTGCCATTATACATCAACCGCATGTGGACAGTTGCTTCCATCGAAGGTTACTTGCACATTTTCGGAGTAACAAAGTTTGGTTTGTCACATATATAAGTACATCATAAATATGTTCGTTTGTATATTTATCTTCCAAATGTACACCATACTTGTCTAGATCCAATTTACTCTGTACAATGTCATCTCATTTTGTCGTGTCGGACATAATAAAAGGTAATTGTGCCAAGGTGTTTGCTTCTTTTTAATATTATTGATTTATAATGCGATTCGCCCGGTTATATGACAAACATAAATGAGATTAAAACCATTACTTAAGAAAGAAGAAAAATAGTTTGTGAATAACGCAAATTAGACGTACAATATGTATGATTAATCTACTCTAGAGTCGCAAATGGGACCAAAAGCAGCGATCCCTTTGCTCGCGCACGCGTTCACCACGTCCCTACTTCACCGTGTCCCCGCTCATCTCTGTCGTGGCCGCCCATGCCAAAACAGAGTCTTTTTGCTTTGTCATTTCCCATCAACAATATTTCATGACCTATTGGAGATGCAAAAACTGACGAGGCCTTTAGCTGAAAGGAGGTCAAGGACGAATGGAGCTTGTGAATTTCCTCCATTGTTTCAAACAAATGTACACGAATATGAAATTGTTGATGTCATCGTTTAGATGCAGCAAATAATTAGAAATGATCTGTTGGAAGTTGCAGTGTTATAATTAGTTTATACTGTCATGTCTATTTTTTTTTTTTTTTGGGGTCAAAAACTAGCATATATATTTAATTATAAGAAGTTGGAGGATACATTCCGTAGGCTTCATAACACAGTACATCCCAAAGACCCCGAGGAGGATAAAGAACCCAATTACTTGATAAGCTATTTTTCCTTTGAGCTTTAGCGGCCCAATCAACCACCCTATTGGCTTCTCTGCTGATATGGGCCAAATTTAGCTTCAAGTAGGGCTTGCGCAGCTGTTGGGCTTCGCTGACAACCAGACGGAGCTCCTAACTGATCTGTGCTTGATCTGCGAGTCCACTTATCAAATCCAAGTGATCAGTTTCAATCTCCAGCTCTTCTCCCAATCGAACGAGAAAGTACTTTAGCGTTTGTACCAAGGCTGTCGCTTCTGCCATTGCCGCCGATGAAGCTTTGATCGATCGAGCGAACCCGTACACCAGGCGGCCATTGTGGTCTCTAAAAATAGCAGCAATAGCTCCTTCGCTCGTTCCTTCCAGGTAAGCACCGTCTATGTTGATTTTTTTTAGTTTTCCTCTCTCCGGTGGTCGCCACGCTGAGGAGGAATTGCCGATAAAGCTTCTTCTTTTATCTTCGCAGGAAGCCGTCTCGTGCAATTTTGAAGTAACGAGTGAGCATTCTCCACCGTACGCTCGGAATCTGGTTTCAGTGACCGAAAAATGCCGTTGTTTCTCGCTTTCCAAATCTGCCAGAGGACGTTAGCCAACAACTCGAGAGGGATGCAGGTATGTTTGAATTTGGCAAGCCGTTGATCAAATCTTGATAGTCCATGAGAGGATATGTGTATTTGCAGAGAAGGATGATCCCGTACCTTCTTTGTCCAGGGGCACACGAGGAGGATATGCTCCACAGTCTCTGGGCTTTGCTTGCAGATGCTACAAATTGGATCAGGTATGATTTGCCTCGTATATAAGTTTTCTCTGGTAGCAAGAGTATTTTGACACGCACTCCACAGAAAAAAATTTGATTTTAGGCATTGTGTGGGACTGCCAGATCTTCGTCGATAGGGATTGAGGAGTTTGATAGGATGATGAGGCTAGTGTTGCATTGAATATCGCGGATTACTCTCTGATTTTATTGTAAGCACTCTTCACTGTGTACTCCCCAGTTTTGGAATTAGTCCACGCCATTCTATCTTTTGTGTCCTGCGAGCTCAATGGGACTACAGAGATATGGGCCACAATGTCAGGGTCGAAGAGGTCATATAGCTGTTGTTCCTTCCATTTTACTGCTCTCTTGTCAATCAAATCAGCCACTATTCTAGGATCATCTTTGTTTTCCGGTACCCTGATCAATCCCCCTCTTTAACCACCTATCCTCTCTGATTCTGATACTCTCTCCATTCCCTACCACCCATTGGATCAAAGGACTAATGGTTTCTCTTCCCATTAAGATGCTTTGCCAGCCCCACAACGGTCTACCCCCTTCGCTTGCATGCCTCCTTCAGGAAAATATAATCCTTTAAGAACCTTGCTCCAAAGAGAGGAAGGATTTGAAATATCCTCCATGCCTGTTTTCCCAACATAGCCTTGTTAAAAGAAATCAAATCCCCGAAAACCAAGGCCTCCATTATCTTTTTTGAATTTAAGAATTTCCTATCTCTTGCAATGCACACCAGCCTGGTCGCTGCCATTTTTCCACCAAAATGCTGCCACTTTCTTCTCAATTGCTTTACAAATGGATACCAGTATCTTGAAGATCGACATAGCATATTGAGAAATGGCTTGCACCGCTGTTTTGATTAAAATCTCCTTTCCCACTTTGGAAATCAACTTGTCCTTCCATCCTTCAAGCTTCATATTAACCCTTGCAGTGATCCAAGCAAACATTTGCTTTTTTGTTTCTCCCCAATCAGATGGGATGCCCAAATATTTGCCGGTTTTCTCAATTTCTGGAACTCCTAATTCGTATGACTTATTCCTTTTTAAACTCTATGGACACTCCCTGCTGAAAAAAACCCCTGATTTGATTCTATTAATTGCTTGGCCTAAAGCATGCAATACTGATTCAAGATAGCCGAAATGTTTTGGCATTCTCTAATGCTTCCTTCTAAAAAGAAAATCGAATCATCCGCAAACAGAAGGTGGGATAAAGTGGAGCAGGATCTATTCATCCAGATCCCTTGAATACTCCCATTCTCCAGAGCACGTTTCAGCAAGAAGGATAGACCATTTGCTACTAAAATAAACAAGTACGGGGATAGTGGATTGCCTTGGCGAATGCCTTGCGAAGGTTGGAAATAAGGCTAGGGCTCTCCATTGATTTTGACACTAAAAGCAACTGACGAAACACTTTGCATAATCCAATTCACCCATTTTGAGCAGAATCCCATTTTTAACGTATTGGCCTCCAAAAAATCCCATTCCACTCTATCGTAAGCCTTTTGCATATCCAGTTTTAGAACCGCCTGAAATTTCTTCTGTCTTTTTCGTACTCTCAATTGATGGAGCACCTCTTGGACGATTAGGATATTGTCTTGAATCATAAAATCCACATACGAAGGCACTATGTTCTTCTGAAATCAACTCCGGTAGCCACGGCTTGAGTCTATATGCCATGACTTCAGAAATGATTTTATAGGCAAAGTTACATAAACTGATAGGTCGAAATTGCTCTATTGTTTTTTGGGTTTGGGACTTTTGGGATCAGGGTAATATGTGTCCTATTAAGCTCAGGGTCGAGGTACCCATATGTAAAGAAATTCTGTATCTTCTTAAACATATTGAGCTGGACATCTTCCCAATGACGTTGAAAGAATTATCCATTCAAACCATCTGGTCCCGGTACTTTGGTGGAACCTAGCTGGTGAACTGCCATCTTCACTTCCTCCAAGGATAAGTCTGCTATTAAACTGTGGTTTGTTTCCTCCCCGAATAAACATGGATAGTTTTCCAAGACTGGTTCAAAGTTTTGACAGCCGCAAGAACTGTAAAGGTTTTGGAAAAAAGTCACTGCCATTTGCTTCAACTGGTTGCTGTCCTGCACCCATTCATTGCTGGAGTTTTTTAACATCGTTATCCTGTTTCTTTGTCTCCTTTGAATTGTTGTTGCATGGAAGTATTTTGTATTTTTATCCCCCCACTTTAACCAATTTATTCTCGATCTCATTCCCCAGTACATCTCCTCTTGTTGCCAAAGTTTTTCAATCTCCCCATTTAGAAAAGCAATCCGCTCTCTTTCACCGCCCAAACCTGCGTTACTATTAATGGACATGAGTTCATTTTTCAAGGAGTTTATCTTCCAATGAGCATTGGTGAACTTTTTCCTACTCCATTTTTCCAACTCCATTGCAACCCTTCTTAATTTTCTAGCAAATCAGCCTCAGAAGAATGCCATACATCTCTAATAATATCCCCACATTCAGCATCTTCTAGCCAGAAGGCTTCAAATCTGATTTCTTTTTTCCTCCTGACTAAATCTAGGAATAAAGATATCATAATGGGGCTGTGATCCGAGCCTAAGGCCGGTAATGCTATAACTTCAACCCTTGGGAAAGTAATCCTCCACTCTATAGTACAAACTGCTCGATCTAGTTTTTCCTTTACATATGCACTCCTCTCTCTATTGTTAGTCCATGTGAACGCACACCCTTTACTTTCCAAATCCATCAAGGAACAAGCATCAAGACAATCCCTGAATGCTTGCATTCTGTAGTTTTCAGCCAGACGCAAGCCAAACTTTTCCCAGTAATAAAGTACTTCATTAAAGTCTCCAACACAAACCCAAGGTAGTAGATTTGCTATGCTGATTTGATACATTTCAGCCCATAGTTTTAGCCTAGAGTGGAAGTCATTTGGAGCATGGACAAAAGTGATTCGCATTCTCTGTTTGCTTTCTGCAATCTCACATACAAGATTCACTAGATGCCTGGAGTATGAATCTATTGTGATCGACATAGTTTCATTCCAAAACAAAGTCATTCCCCTGCTATGCCAACAGGATTCACTATAAAGCACTTTTGGAACTACAGCCTTCACTTCAAACGCTGTACAACTTCTTGATTTTTAGTTTCCATTAAAAACGTTAAATAGGGCCTCTCCTCAGTCACAAGAACTCTCAAGGCTTGATTTGTCAGGGGTGTGCCCAACCTCTGACAATTCCAGCATACAAACTTCATTTGTAACCTAGTGGCTTATTAGCAGTAGCCACCGAAGCCCATATTTTGTCCTTTGAAAGCAACAGAATGGGAGTCTCAAGTAGCTAAGTTTCATCCAAAACAAGCATATTAGAACATTTCTTCTCATAAGGACTGAATCGTTTGGCGTTTTTACCTGCTGGAATATTCTATCCTCAGCTTTTTCTTGTGCATTTCCACAGGTTTTAAAGCTGTGTCAAACTCCCCAATCAGCACAGGGGTTGGGGCCGAGCTGGTCATGAAAATTGTCCCCTTACTTTCAAACAACTCTATGCAGCCAAGAATCTGGGTCTCTCCTTACCTTTAGCAGACCAAGCGACCTTCTGTCACCAATGCCAGTGCATCAACAGCCATTTGTGGACTGGCAAAAATTGTCAAGGCCAAGGACACAGAGAGAAGAAGAAAGAGCTGGTAGGGTTTGTGGGTAATGGGGGAAGGGATTTAGGGTTTAACAGGGTTTTGGGTTTCTGATGTAAAGGGGGAAATGATTTTTCCACGAAGAAGTGGAAAGATTGAAAAAAAGGAAAGTGGATTGACATCAGAAAGGGATTAGGGTTAGAAATTTGGATTGAGATTGAAGGGAGCTACCACAAAATAGGGTAGAGAGAAGTTCTCATGACAAGAGAGAGCTGGAGCCGATTCCAGAGAGAACTGTTTGAGCTCATTTATTTATACTGTCTTGTTAACTATGCTATATTTTCATATTTGACAGATCGTAAACTTCCCAACTTATTTAGTTAATGGTGAAATAGTCCATTGTTCTTTATATTGTTTTAGGATTCATTTGCAGGGAAAAAGAAGTGTATCTTAAGTCAAAAAACTATATAGTTCCAAAATATTCCGATTTTAGTATGTAAGTTACGATATTAAACTACTCTTTTGGAGGGATTAAGTGCGACTTTCGAAGGTAATATCCTTACACCTAAGTCAAACATTCCGATTCAATTTTATTTCCAAAATGAGTAGTTAAAGAATTAATTTTCTGTAGACTAGCAAAGATGCACTCCGCTACGTGTATGAAAAAACTAGACAATTGAAATTTTTTACAAAATTTCCTTATTACAAAATATTTAAATTGTAAATTTATGAAAAGAAATTATAAATATAATATTACACATATTATAAGATAGAAAAAGTAATTAATCATGCATTTGTCCATTGATAAGTTATTTATAAGCTGACCAATTGGTCATCTTTTGTGAAAGAAAAGAAGGATTGTGACCTTTTAAAAGTAGAAGATCCTCTTTACTTCATATAACAATATATATGAAATTAGCCATTGTAAATGGAAGCAAGCATAGTTGCTTATATGACATGCAGTCAAACACAACAATTGAACGATACAAAACTTGCTTCATCCTCCGATAGGTAAAAATTAATTATTTCGACGAATAGGATTCAAATTTTCAGTTACCGTGTATAGAGTATATGGAGGTTAAATGTTTTCCCCATGAATGCACTTGTAAATTATTATATAAGCAATGAACATAATGGGGATCTCTTTTTGCTAGAAGCATAATAAAGATTTTGTTAACAAGTGAACCCGAAATATTTATTAATCCACAAAATGCATTGTTTCTAGTGTATTATGTATCGCAAATACTTTATAAATTGAAAGACTGTTTTATGCTTAACAAGTTTATATATAAGGGATACTCCAAGATGATTTTGATAAAAACCAAAAAGAATACTTCTTCTTCCCAATATGGTTGTTGCACGTTAGCTAGGGGACTCATGAAGCTTACGACTACAACTTTAAGATAAATCGCCATTGTATCATTTGTAAATGCCTGTGGCATCCACTACATTTCTGATTTCTCATTCTTAGGGTGAAGTGCGAAGGAACACCACCACAAGCATATTGTAAGCAATCGAGAAATTAAGAATTAATCATAGCTAGAAATGTCAAAATGAGTCATAAACCCATTTTTGAACTCATATTTGATAGGTAGAGTTGTTATATGAGTTAGTTATATTCTATAAATTGATCATTAATAGATTTAGAATGGGAAAGCTAAGAATCGTTTTCAAGATATCAAAACCAGATTGTCAAATGAAAAGGTAAGAGTTCCTCATCATCTTTACATTCCTCTTTTCAGAAATTTGATTATTCAGTTGTCAAGATTTGCTTTAGATAAGCTCTACTAGCAATATGAGATCACTAAAAGCAAAGTTGAGCTACCTACTTGTACTGGGCATTTTATGTAATCCATTGGCCTTCTATGTGCACATAAAATAAGATTTAGGTTTTCTGATGGTTTACCTTTGGATATAATTAATCAACAATGGAGGCTTGATAATAAGGTCCTTTTTGGATTGTGATATTGTGGAAAATAATGAAGAAGGTTCATTTCTGCAACTACTTCATGAGTTGGAAAGAAGGTATCAAGAATGACCACTTTCCACAACAGAAGTTGTTCAAAAGGAAATTGAGCAATTTATACGAGCAAGTGATCCCTTCTTATATGAGCCCTTAACTACATCTCATAAAGGTCATCATTCTAGTTCAAAAACTAAAGTGGAAGCAACTTCTACGCGATGCAATCCTTCTGCATTTGAGATTGTTGAGAAGGGAAGATATGTGATACTTGTAAGGTTTATGGTCATAGTAGGCAGACATGTAAATCGAAAGGCAAACTCGTATAAACCTCACATTCAAAGACCATTTCATTGTGGTGATAGATAGTAGGCACAAAGGACTCAGGTATGGAACAATTCAACTTGAAAGATGTATTCAAAGGTTGGAGCTTTTCACATTATGACATTCAACATTATTCATTGATATATATATTTTAAGTAAGTAATTACTCTCTTGTTAATGTAATTGAAAACTTTTATTATCTGATTGAGGTACAATATTTTTTTCAAGAGAGTAGCCTTTTTGAGGGGATCCAAGCAACTGAATAGACAATATCTTTAAGTTGCATGCAACTTATTATTGCGGTACATTTGTACTTTGAGGATAATTTTCTTTTCACTAATGGTTCCATAAAATTTCTGATGCATTTAGAATTGACAAAAAAATACGTGTTTGCAAATGGTTGAATGGGTTGCTTATATGCGATTACAATTGCCATAATTTCTTATCAACATCTAATTATACCTGTAATCAAGGCAAATATTGTATTCTATGTAATGATGTTTAGGGAGCATTTTCTTTGCATTTGTATTATAATAATGGATGTTTAAAATTTTTATGTACTTAAGTTTGTCGTATATTTAATTTTTTAAAGTACATGCAATGATAGGCATGAAAAATGATGGTTATAGGACTATTGCATTCATGGGATAAAATGAAATTTGAGTAGTTAAAATTCATGGACTACAACGTAATGACACATATTAATGTTATAATTGGACGAAATGTGTACAAAAAAGGGAAATGGTTCTTTTCACTCTTACTTATGCTTAGGTTTTTTTTTATAATATTTTGTCGGTACAAAAAAAGAAGAAGAGAAATATCAACTCATTAACACAATAATTCGTTAACTATCTACTAAATAAAATTTTTCTTTTGGAAGATGGGAACACCGATTTTGTTCCAAATGAAGAATAAAAAAAAAAAAAAAAAAAAGAAGAAAAGAATGTAAGAAATAATCTTAGATCAAAAGTGGGCCTCGCATTTAACCTGAACAAATGTTGTTTGAGAGGAGGTGTGGGTGGGTAGCTTGTCTCTAGCAAAATTGAAACAAAAGAAAACAAGAAAAAAAAGGGAAGAAATAATCTTAAATCAAAAGTGGGACCTGAAATGGATAATGTAGTCAAATCAACTCAATAGGTGTCAAGAGTCAATAAGGGTGTGGAACTATCGCAAGCCTTTATTTAAGACTTAAATTATTGAGTTAAATTTTTGCTTACACACTCACATGATTACTACTGCATGTTAGTGGTTTAGGATTAAAATTGGCTAAGACGGCTTGCAAAACATTTTCGAAATAAAGAATAAAAAGGTAACAAAATGGCGTTAGATTAATCTAGCATAAATACCCGAATCTACTGAATCTTTGGTTCGTAGTAAAATGTACTCTGACATTTTACTTGCTTATCTAATCAACCCATAACTGATTAGTGACGACTGCACAAGGTAAGAAAATTGCATATTAAATCGAGTACCAAGTTGTGATTGGCAAGACTTGGGAAAGTTCCTACTAAACGAAAGCGATTGCTTCATGAGAGGAACCTTTGTTCCCTTTTAGTAGTCCGTTAGCTTTTCCATGGTGATTCACCTCTAGAAAGGTCGCGACAAGTACTTAAAGTTCAATTTAATTGTTGTCATAAAACAAGTACGTAGAATAATGGCTATGAGTTCGTTAACTCCAAAACTGAGCAATTTTTAGCTCTCCTGGTATTATTCATCAGCACTCATGCACTGACACATCCCAATGAAATGGGGTTGTCGAATGAAAACATCGCCATTTGCTCAATGTTGCACGAGCATTACGTTTTCAAGCCAATCTACCATTAGAATTTTTAGACGTAGACATTCTCACTGCAGCATATCTCATGAATTGGAGACCAACCAAAATCATCAATGGTTGAACACCCTACGAAATTTTGTTTAATAAGATGCCCTTTTAAAACCATTTGTGTATTTTTAATGTTTATGTTTTGGGCGCACTAACAATGTCAAGCACTAATTTTTAAGGGAAAATAACACAAATAGTCTATAAACTTTGCCCCAATGTGACTCTTGTCACGCCCGAACCCTATGAGCGCGATCATCCCTTCGTGGTTGTAATGTACGCGCGACATCCCAGGACTTGTCGCCGACCCAATCGAAACACTAACGAGCAACGCATGTGGAAGCAACCTCGAACTCTCCATTATAACATATAAACAGTGGGATAGTAGAGATAAAGAATACATATCAACAAGACACTTTTATAAACATAACATCGATTACAACACATACATTTGCAAGTCTTCTACGAGGCCACTATCTACGAACCACGCACAATAATAAGGATTGGGTGGTTGGTGTTTAACTCCTCTCTGAAAGGGGCACTCAAAAGATGGGATAACTTGACCTATCCTCAATCCCCATAGTATCCTGGCAGCGTCTCCGGATCAATCACGGTCGCGGGTCTAAAATGGTTTGGTTATACAATCATGAGAACACCTATCAATAAGCAACTACCTAAGCCTCACTTAGGCTAAAGCGTACTTTCGAATAATTCTAAACATGCAATCTTGACATCCAACATGTCATAACAATCACAAGCGCCTTTATCTTGCCTTGGCACATACGTGAGTCATGACGTTAGAATATTGCCATAACATGGCCAATTGCCCATCAAGCATCGTAAAACAATTCACAAAATGATTAAGTATAACATGATTAATAATCCAGGCGTGCTCATCAATTAACTCAAACAAAGCATTCCCCAATGCAAATCGCACTCATTAAGTCCAAATTATTAACGACCCCTCGGCCACCGAACTCTCGTCGGTCTTCTGGTGTAACTAGGCATCGTCTTGCTATTTCGACGATGGCAACGTCCGGAACCCTCGCCCAGACGACATTCCACAAAGGAGCATCGATCCGACCTCCACCGCGATTGGCATCGTCTAGAACTCCCGCCTAGACGGCATCCAAACTCCTGTCGGGCATCGTCTAGAAGCTTTGCCTAGACGGAACGTGTCGTAACCATGCACACACCTTAGCAATCATTACCAATTCTTATATGTGTAAATTAGCCCAATGTCAACTAAATCTGTCACAATGCTATGATAACACCGAATAATTCTCGAGAGAGAGAAAAACCGAGAATATACAAAATCGAGTCCAAACTGGACAGTTGCGAGTGACGGAAATCCATTAGAAATAAATAGTAAATTAAATCCAAAAATTTTGAAATTTGGATATGTTGTATAGAACATCTTGATAAAAATTTTCCGTGAAGAACTCAAGACCCAGTTCCAATTGTAAACACCTCGTTTTGACACTCAAATCCGGACAGAACCCGGTTCGCTCGGACAGCCCCTCATACCATCAAAAATATAACTCATTCAGTACCCAAATTATTTTGGAAAGTTCTGAAATTTTTATATGTCATAGACACAAGTGTTTTTAATGATTTTTGTGAAGGAAGTTTGTTGAAATAAGGTCTAGAAAATTTTATAAAATTTTGGAAAGACAAGAAGGTTTGGTGAATAGTAAATCGGGCAATTTTGTGATGATCTAAAACCCGACTTTCGAATGACTCAAACAACTTCCAAAAATTCTGAATTTAAAGTATGTTATACTTAAAGATGTTGGGAACAAATTCCATGAGAACACTTCCTCAGATTCGGCCCACAATAATCACCAAAAAAAAATAACAAAGCGCAGAGATCTAGTAACAACCAAAAATCCGAAAATCATTAAACTTGCACCATTAAGAAAAATCAAGATTATACAACCACTAAACCAACTATCCATAGCTCTAATCCACCCCTAAACATGTCCATTAGTCACTCCTTAGCTTAGTCAAGAACAAAGCGTGCCAGAATTCAATAGATGACAAGGGCTTGGATAATACAACCACTTTACAAGAACATAGAGCCAACAAACTATGTTAGAATTTAATTGACAATAAAGCTTGAGAATGCGATCGGAATTCAAACACAAATCTAGGGACTACAGCTAAGAAATACGCCAGAATTTAATCGACGATGTGAGTCTGGAAATTAAAATTACAGTATAGAAAAGTAAAGATAATTGAAAATTGCATTTTTGTTTGTTTTTGTGGGGGCTCTCCAGTAAACGATTGATGATATTTATAGTGGTTTTACCATAACCGTTTATGAGTGGTTTTCTAGCGGTTATATCAATGTTCCTCCATCCTCAAAAGTTTTGTACTCATGTTGTTACGATGCCATGATCTCGTCTCCAAATGGTTGCTCCTAAAAAAATGCGTGCTTTTGTTGCTCCACTGAATTTAATCACTTTGTTCTCAAATGACTTCAAACTTGTTACCGAATCTTAATGCCCTTTACGCGTTCAACTTTCTCCTTATGCCTTAACAGCTTACCAATTTCATTAATCGATATCTTGTCGACCATCATTAACCATACACCGTCGTATGTCGATAACTTATTGGTAGTAATCACCAATGTGTGCCGCTATTGATATCAATCTTGTAGTTGTCAACAATGGGTCAAGTGCTTGATAATATTTATGCTTTAGTTAAGTGTCTGTCTATATCGACATCCTGGTCACTTTTTGGTGCTAACACTTCTGCCACAAAAATGTATTTGACCTTTTGAAGGAGTCTGGGCTTATTGGGTCTCGCATTGCTAATACTCCCGCGAAGTAGAATCTTAATTTGAGAGATCCATAAGTGAAATATCGGAAGATCCATCTATTTATTGTTGTTTGGTATGGACCCGAACTTACTTACCATCACTCGGCCACCTTCACTTTCGATATTTTGAGACAATCATGCATCAACCTCGGAAGACTCATTTAGATGTTGCACTTCGCCTCTTGCAATGTCTTAAGAAGAACCCTTGGAAAAGGTATTCTTCTTCCATCATCTAGCCCACTAAAACTCATTGCCTACTATGACTCTGATATTGTACTATGACAAGTCGTTCTACTACCAGGCACTGCATTTTTTCTGGGCTCAAGTTTCGTTCATGGAAAGGTGAAAAGCAGGCCATAGTATCTCTCGACTCAGCGGAAGCCATCGTGGAATGACCATTGCTCTCACGCCCGAACCCTACGGACACGCAATATCCCGCTATGGTCGTTATGATGCGACGACCTAGGACTCGTCACTGACCCTTTTCTTTTTATCTTTGAATTACGCAAGCGGAAACGACGACCAACACAGCAAACCCCAGACAATAATCAAATCAGGGATAGCAGAGGAAAACCAGACATAACAGAAGCCATTTTTAATATTCACTTGACTAACCCCTGGGAACAAACTTACAAGCCCACTCCGGGCGTTTCCACAAAAAGCTAGCAAAAAGACAAAGGCTAGGGTTAATCTACTCCAATCAGAAAATCAGCTTCCAGGCCTAACCTTCAAAGACCAACCAAAAACTGTGGTACTCCAAACCGTATAGGAAGCAACGACAAGCTAAGGTCCTGAAAAAGGTTTAACAACAACAAATGAGACGAAGGTCTCAATAAGTTAACAGCCTAAGCCCCGCTTAGGAAGCCTACTCGCATGGGGTTCCCTAATCGTGCACCACAGGCGCCAAGAATACATTATTAAACAATCACGGGCATCCTTACCTCGTCTTGGTACACTCGTTGATGAAATGCATATGTCACATACTCGAAGTATTTAAAGAGATTTTCCATGCATTAATGCATCATAGTCGCTGGCGTATCTCGATTATAAGGTAAAACCCGCTTTGGGCACGCCCCATACAATGCCTAGCAGTTTCTACCCCATAATCAAGCACTATGCATCACACGTATCCAGTTATTACGCCCCATTGGGGCCATTACACATCAAGCGATTTGCAGCGAGATGGCGTCTAACGGTATAATTGGGCTCCGTCCGCCCCGGCCGGGCACGGCCTAAATCAAACGATCTATAGTAAGGCGGCATTCCAATACGGCAACATCAAACGATCTACGGTAAGATGGTATCCCATAAGGAGTATCTAGTCCGCCTCTGGCCGCTACAAGGCATCCGGGGTATCGGCACTCCGGATAATCCCTAGGCATCCGATAAATCGGGCAATGTCAAGTGATACACAACAAGACAGCTTTAACGTGTGACCACATGAGCACACAAGCATACTGGTCAATTATTGTTTTTCAATTAGCCCATGCGTCCATGAATAGTGCTCACACAATGCCGCATAACAAATCAAGTGATCACACATGCAACAGTCAATCAATTATTGCAAACTTCGATACTAAACATGTTTATCAATCACAAAGCATCACTACCATTACTTGGCATAACCATAAAAATAATTTAATTCCAAAAATCCCATAAATTTTCCTTGAAAATTCCATTCAAAATAATTTGTCAAATAATCAATTTAATACAGTAATTCACGACATAATCGTCACCATACAAAATTTGTATAAGTATGCTTGTGTGCTCAAATCAAAATCATTCAATTCATTTTCTAAATAAGCCAACTTATACGGCAAAAACTAATATTGGCATCATAATTTGACGTTGGAAATTTTCCGAAAATAATAACATTTAATTTCGGAAATTAATTATTTAATAATAACATAATAATATTTAAATCCGAAAATAATAAAATAATATTTAATTCCGAAAATAATAATTTAATAAAATAATCGATAACTTATCACAAACACAATGATAACTTATCGCAACCCCCAATAGCTTATCGAACTATTACCGATAGCTTATCGCCTAATCCCAATTAATTAAACAATACCTTAATTAAACTACCCTAAGCAAGTTTAACACCCTAAACACGGGATTAGGGGTTAAATTACTTGGGTAACACCGGCGAAGACGCGAGGACGGCGGTGGCGATGAGGGCGGTCCGTGGTGTTCTCGAAATGCTCCCATGCGGCGAGCAGGCGACAAGCGAGTACGTCGAAGGAGGCGGCTGCTGTGGGGCTGTTCGGGGGTTGATCTAGGCGTGAACAACGTGAACGGTGGTCGGGGTGCTAGATAGTGGCGTGTGGCTGGGGTGCTAGATAGGTGGGGCGTGATTGGAGGAGGGGCGGCGGTGGTTCCGGGCGAGGGGTGAGAATCGGCTCGGCGGGGGTTTGGTGAGGATAAGCCGGTGGCAAGAGGGCGCAAGACTGGGGTGATGGTGGTGCGGGGATGGCGGCAAGGAGGGGCGGGTGGCGGTGGGGTGATGGCGGTGCGAGGCGAGGATAAGCCGGTGGCGGTGGCATGCGGGGTTAGGCTGATCACCGATGAGAACAAGCGGGAAGCAAGCTAGAAGCGGCCATAGCGTCGGGGGAAAAGGAAGGAGGAAGAAGAAGAGAAGAAAAAAAGAAAAGAAAAGAAAAGAAAAAAGAAGAGAGAAGAGGGAGAGTTGGTGGGTCTGGTGGGTGAGTCAAACGCATGGGGGTCAGCGGGAAAGGGGGAGAGAGAGAGAGAGAAAGGAAAATGGTCAAATCGTAATAATCGCGATCCAACGGCCACGATTTAAACCCGAAAACGATCCGACGGTCCCCGAAAAAATCCTAATTAATAATTTTAGGATTTGGCCAAAAGGTGATAATAAGAACACACCGCAAGGGTGGTCTATCAGTCCAAATTTGCACCCGGTCAAAAATTCACTTTTTACCTATCCGGTAATATCGTTAGATTATTACATTAATATCGAGACCGTCCAATTAAATTCGCCTCGAATTCGGAGAAATTCAATACCAAAGTTCGGGCTCTAAATAACGGCCAAATTCGATCGAATGCGATTCTAGTGAAATCTCAATTTTAAAAACAATAACCGAGAGTGATCAATTCTCGGCGAGATTTTACTATAAGCACAATTGACGAATTACACGATTTATAAATCTAAAAAATAAGTTGAAATTCAGAATGTCACAATTGCAGCCCGTGAAATCATTTGTTTAATCTTTCTATCAAAGGATCGTGACATTTTACTACTATCTTTCCACTTACTGTGACAATCAAGCTCCTCGTAATATTGCCACTCCTCCAGCTTTCACAAGCACAATAAGCAGAATGAAATTGATTGTCATATTGTTTAGGAAAAATAACAAGCTGGCATTAGACAAAGTCTTACCATACCTACTATCAATTAAGTTGCTCATGGGTTTGGTGAGGCGCTAAGCAAGATCAATTTTTCTTTCTCCCTAGCCATTTGGGATTAAAAGCCTTCACATTCCAGCTGGAGGTGGAGTAATGGCTTATCATTCTAACTATTTAGGCAAAGTCGGATCACTTTCACCTAGAGTTATATCATATTCTAATTTAAGAAGGGTGACGTAACTAAATTACTTACTCCCCAAGTAACAACTTTACTGCTTTTCAGATAATTTCGTCAAATAAAATTATTATGCAGGATTCAACGCGTCGAAGTTGCGAATAGTCCTTACATGATTTGGCTTCTCAAATAAGCAGAGCTTCTTTACCCATGTGATTCATGCCATCGGATTCCATAAGGGCTTTATAAGGGCTTTACCCATTTTATAAAAGGGTGCCTTTCCTCGTTGAAACTGCAAGTAAGCAATTAAAGCTTCATCTGCCCAAACTCAATGACTATATTTGGAAGATGAGGTTGCTCTATGATATAACGTAAGGGCTGAGGCTCAAGCCCAAGCAGACTCTTCCTTCACCGAAATTTTCAAGTATTGTTTGACATGAAAGCCACGAAGATACTAGTCTTCTTCTTGCTCTGCTGCCTCTTCAAAGTCCGTTTTGTTGAGGCCCGGGTGCTACAATGCAATCTTCAACTTTGGCAACTCTCTGAGTGATGCCGGAAACTTCCTTCTTACCAGGGCACTCGCATTTCCAGGAATCAAACATTTTTATGTTCTCTGGGTGCAGAATGTGATGACTTCTTTAAGAAGCCTGTTTCTGGTTGGGGAGACAGGCGGCAATGACCACATGTTTCCCTTCAGTTTTGGTAGAACCATTAAACAGATACGTCCTCTCATACCACAAGTCGTTGCAGCAATCACCCATGCCATCCGGGTATCTTACGCAGACTCACTTCGGCACGAGCTTAACGTTACATTCACGTAATAACCAAAGACGAAGTTTGATTATGATAAACAAATGCCTGAATCATTACGTTTCTCTTGGGCATGTGCCTAACGTTTAAGATGATTACGTTGTATTTGATAATGATAAAGAAATGCCTTCATCTGCACGCGGTTTGGAGAAACTTCTTATTCAATTGTTGTACGGAATGTAAATCCCCAAACTAATAACCAAAAACTAAGTTGAAATGTCACATAGGAGCATTGACAATTACTTAAATGGTGACATAATAAATTGGAGCTTTCTGTCTGTTGCGACCTAAATTTTCTTAGTTTAATAGATTGTTAAGACTAAGCCCAACACAGACCCTCCTAAGCCCTACCAATTCACAACTTAGAATTTAAGTTCTTAACGTGTAAATATTTTCATGCTTGAGTCGTCACTAATCTATTTGTGGTAGGTCGATTAGAAACCTAAATAAAACATAGGGAGATATGTTTTATTCTTACAAACCAGAGATTCTAAGCTCGGGGACTTGATTACGCTAGATCTAGTTTAATGCCCTTTCGGTACCTTTTCTTCTCAAAAATGTTTATGCATGCAGTCTGGATCCATTTTATTGCCTAATCACTAACATGTGAGGTGTTCATGCGGGTGCGCAAACCACCAAAGTAACACCCAATAATCAAAACATTAAATAAATTGCAAGATTGAGAGAATTACTTACCTCAAAGCAATGTAAGCATCTGCATTGTTAGCTAGAAAATCACATCAATAATTCTAATATGATTTCTAACTAACAAGCAGTTCACTCAATATTTTTTAAGATTTTCACTTATTTAAATGAAAGCTAATCTATATGTAAATGCGTGCAAAAATTAACATGTGGTTAATGCAATCTAACATGCAAACTATATAACACGCGACAATATGATCTACTTCTAATAACGGGCAAATGATTTATTTTTGGTATTTTTATGAAATTCGGCATTAAAAATGCCAGTTATCTAAGCATGCAATTTTAGACTAAAGAAAGCAAATTAACCTATTCTAGAACACTCTTTTTGGTTTTTTTTTATCGAAATTCGAAATTAAAATCAACCCGAAATGAACTATCAAGATTAGAATAATATCTAATTAAACTAGGAAACAAATTACCCTAATTCCTAATTTAAATTAGAAATTATCTTATCTTTCTAGCAAATTTTGATTGTCCTATTCTATTAAAAAAAAAAAGTTATCTAGATATATTCTAAACATGCAACATTATCTTCTAAGAAATCAATTCAAATTGCA
This sequence comes from Syzygium grande, assembly GCA_024733475.1. Taxonomy (NCBI): domain Eukaryota; kingdom Viridiplantae; phylum Streptophyta; class Magnoliopsida; order Myrtales; family Myrtaceae; genus Syzygium; species Syzygium grande. The sequence continues at coordinate 20,516,723 of JAMXDD010000002.1, read as the reverse complement.
TCTAATCTTTTTGGCTTTTCTTTTAAAGAAACAAAATCAAATAAGAGATAAACACCACCACCAAATCAATATCCACACAATCCGCAAAATTTTTCTTATCAAATTTAAATGAGGCAAAAAAAAAAATCAAACTAACGGTCATATCTATAGGGTTATAGATATCGACAGAAAGTTGATTATTTAAATTTGGAAAGCAAATTAAATCTATTATCATATCCAAGTGATTATGGATAAGATAACGATTTTCCGTGATCGCCGTGTATCGTACCTTAAGGATAAGGTCGGATAGTCGTCTAGATACGTTGCCAAATTAGGAATAATTCCTAATTTCAGGCATTTTTCAAATATTGCGGATATCATAAAATTATCCTAGGATACTTAGCTATCCACCAAAATATTCATGAGATATTCAAACACCCAAAAAGTTAGGAAATCAAATATTCTAAATTAGGAATCACGGCGACGGCATTTGCGGATCACGTCGACGGCGTTTGCGGATCAGCGTTATGGTCGCGACGATAGGTGTCGAGGTCCAGGTAGCTCGCGGTGGGTCACGAGCAACTCCTTGTCTCAGTGTTGGGCTTGTAATGGCCAGCGGAACGGCAGCCGATGGTGGGGCTCGTAGTTATGAGTGTTCTCGGCCAAGGAGGAGGGCTTGTGAACTGCTGGCATGCCGCGAGTGAGAGTTTCACAACTCAGTGAGGAAATTCCTAGTGCAAAGAAGAAAGCCAAGCGTCCTTGGAATATTTTTTCTTCTTCATAAACCACCACGTTTGCTGGCTTGCTTTATCAAATCTGGTCAAAATAAAAAGAAGACAAATTATCACTTTGAGCTCACCAAATTCACGAAAGTTGCTCCGACTTTTGGCCTCTTTTATTAATTTTAAGTGATCATGGCCAAAGCTCTCCATGTGTGGTGTGGGTGGTCTACAATGAACATGGCTATGGACTAAGCAAGAGTGCAAGTGCTGCTCAGGATCTGTTGTTGCCGCTAGCTATGTCTAGTTTGCTGGATTGACTTGCGGAAATCGTTATTGGGCGTTTGCACGCAGAACGGTTGGTCTCGTTGCAGCAGCGGCTGAGGGTATTGGGCGACAATAAGTTGTTGGTCACGGCTGGGATGAGCAGATCGTGGCTGTGAGGTGGCATGGGTGCGAGGCTGTGCGGGCGCAAGCCCACGCGGCAGCGCTCTCTCACTCCTTGCTCTTACTCTCGCTATTCACTCACGTGTGTCTCTCGTGCTATGAAGAATTGTGTTCAAAATTATGAGAGCCCTCCCTTTGACTATGACGATAACGACGTATTTATATCGCAACCCTAGGTCAATTAACCGGGCTTCCTAGTCCTAAAGGGCTTAGACTTAGGCTTTTATCCCTTAATTTTTTAATTCCAAATGGGCTAAATTAATTTGGGCTAATTTAAGCTCAAATTAAAGTAACCAAAGCCTTTTAGACTTGTGAATTTTGGCCTTCAATCCCTTGAGTGAGGCGAGTGCTCGAGCTTGGTTTCTGCGATGAATTTTCAGCTTTCTTGCCACCGCCGGTCCGATACGGAATATAACTATCTTATGTGAACTTAAACTATATGCTATAAAATTTTAATATTTTTGTTTAGGGGTTAAAATTTAATCCCTAATTTTCTATGCAAATTATTAAATGGTTAATCAAAATTTAGGTGTCAATAGCAACCCCTCTTTGAAAGTGAGCTCAAGAGGTTGCATTCAAAGACTAAATGATGCCTAAATTTTGACCATGAAAATGCAATGAATGTTATTTTTGTGAGAATATGAGTCCCATTTTAAAATGCAATAAGAAATGATGCATGCGTGTAATAAAAATATACCTGAAGTTACTTACCTTGTAGGAGTGGTTAAGTAGATTGAAAGGTACATGACAATCTTGATGAAGCCGTCGAGCATTTGAATTTTACTTCACAAACTTAATAGGATCGAAGACTTCTGATAGGACTCCAGTTACTTGGATTTCACCTCAGGAGTTCTGAAAAGGGACATTGTGAGATACCCGAATTTTTCTTCGGATACTCGGATGAGACACCTGGATTGCTCTTTAGACACTTGGTTGAGAAATATGGTGAGATATCCGGATTTCTCTTCGGATCTTTGGAATGAGACACCTAGATTTCTCCTCGGGCACTTGATTGAGAAATATGATGAGATATCCGGATTTCTCCTCGGATACTCGGATGAGATACCTGAATTTCTCCTTAGGCACTTTCGGATGAAAATATTGTGAAATATCCGGATTTCTCCTCAAATACTCATATGAGATACCTGGATTTCTTTTTAGGCACTTGGCTGAAAAATATGGTCGAGATGTCTGGATTTTTCCTCGGATACTCGGATGAGATACTTGGATTTCTCCTTAGACACTAGGATGGAAATATTGTGAGATCTCTAGATTTCTCCTCGGATACTCGGATGAGATACCTGGATTTCTCCTCGTGCACTTCGATGAAATATTTTGAGATATCTGGATTTCTCCTCGGATATTTAGATGAGATGCTTGAATTTCTCCTCGGGCTCTCGGATGAAAAATAATATGAGATATCCGAATTTCTTCTCGGATACTCGGATGAGATCTCGGATACTCGGGATGAGATATCCGGATGTCTCCTCGGATACTCGGATGAGATATCCGGATTTCTCCTCGGATACTCGGATGAGATACCTGGATTTCTCCTCAGGCACTCGAATGAGAAATATATAGACGTCTGGACATTGTCGAAGACGCCAAGTGACTGCAACAAAATTGATTAGATATGGAGCCTGTCGATTGCTCGAACAGGTGAATGAATACCTAGATAAACACAGGCACCTGAAGGGGTAGAGACATACTTACCTATTGATATCTCTGACTCTTGAGTGTGTGTCTCCGCTAGACACGGTTATAGACAACAAGTGATATGCAAATATAGACAATCAAGAACACATATATCCATGCACTATAAATTCAACTGGTTTTCATGCATGACGATTTTGTCAAATCAGCATCACTAAATTTCACTAGAGGAAAATCATGATAAGACAATCTAAACTCATAAGTGGATGTCTTGAAAATGTTAAATGAGGGACTTCTGGTCTGAAAGGACTTTCTCTCACTCTCATCGAAAGAGACTAATTTATGAGAATCACTCCATCTCACCATCATCATGTCGACAAGGGTTCGAGTATTCTCATAAATAGTGCGAACTTACCAATCCAAGAGGTCTTTGCTAGGACTGTAACGTGGGCTTGGTCAATGGCTTAGCAAAAGGGGACTCTTCGAGTCGAGGCTATTGAAAGAAAATACTCCTGCAATCATTTCCGGGTTTACAAGTCAAGAACCCTGCAAAATTAGATAGAAATAGACTTGCTCGCACTTCTTGAGCTAAGCTTATAAACATCCAAATCCTACATTAGTTCAAGTGCTATAATCTGAAGAGACTTTGTAAGGGACGTCTTGTAGGCTAGGCTCATAGGTTAAGAAATGAATGGATCATTAGGCTTAAAATGTGTATAATTGGGGTGAGTAAGTTGATGATCATCTTGGCATTGTCACTAGTCCTCTTCTTCACCAGGGATTGTCTTCTCGGTAGATGTTCCATTAGCCTCGAGAGCTTATTACCTGACTCCTTAAGACTGCGGATGACTTTGACACATCTTAACATTTTCTACTCCAAGTTCTCTCCTTTTTTTTTTTTTTTTTTTTCTTTCTCTCGAGCATTGTCATTTCAGTAAATGCTTCATTGGGCTTGAATTCACCACTTGATTCCTTTGAGACTTGTAAGACCTTTGCTCCAATTGGGATTCATGACTTTGACATGTTGTATCTTGACATTTTTTTTCTAGAGTTCTTTTTTTTTTTTTCGACTTTCTTTTCTCTTTTTTGACTTTTGACACATAATCGTCTACAATGCATATATTGGCCAGCCACATTTTGGCTTGTTTTGACCGAATGACTAACATTTGGACTTTCGTGGTCTTAAATCTTCTATCGGGGCTCCGGATATGCTGCGTGGACAGTGATGGTTTTACCTTTCCCTAGTGTGGAGGATGATCACCAACTGGGTTTAAGAAATAAATTTACAGGCTCAATTGGGCTTAGCAAAGGATAAAGTGTGTATAGGATAGAAAAGGAAATGCTCTTCGTCATCCTAAGGCACTCGAATTTTGTGTGAATTCCTTTGAAAAAGCAACACTTGAAGATTAATGCAAGTGAGAGCAAGAAAATCTCTATTCATTTTTCACCTTATAATCTTGACTTACCACCAATTTGCCCCGATGTGGGATGGTTATTGACAGAGATAATTTGAAAGGATTTCGTCAAGCGTTTAGGCTCAAAGTGGCAAAACAATGGATAATTTGTAGTGTTTGGGATAGAGAAATGAATTGCCTTTTCGTCACTTGGTTACCGTACCTTTTGTGAGATAACCCTTTACCTTGCGGACATGGAATTTTTCACTCAACTCACTAGGGATTAGTGCATGGGACTATGTATAGGATGTGGCTTGCCTTTCATCATCACGATGTACCTCATTCAACACATTCAATTCGTTCTACATGAGTTATCAAATTGTCCAAATAGATTTTCCTTTTGAAGTCGATGATGCAGACCAACAAAATGATCAAGCAAAATTTAAAACCAACGCACACATTCCATCTTTAAATTAATTGAAACCATTTATTCATTAGTGAAATTTTTGCAATTTAGAATATAAAACCAAACACCTGAAAAAATTTTGCTGCAAAGTTAGATTTTATCGGGGTAATACATCTCCACAAACATCAAAATTAACAGGAGTAGAGAACTCACGATCATCCATTTTCGCAAGAATCGGGGCACCTCTGGAAAGCACCTTTTAATCACATATGGACCAATGTAATTTGGGGCAAATTTACCCCCAAAAGAACAGGAAAGACTGGTAGTACCTTCCTTAGGACTAGATCGTTTACCTCGAAGTGTCTTGGACGCACCTTTTGGTTGAAGGATCTAGCTATCCTCTGCTGATAGGTTTGACCATGGCAAATGGCTTTCAATCGCTTCTCATCAATTAGGTTCAACTGCTCATGCCTTTGTCGCATCCATTCCGCCTCAGACAACTCCACTTGAGACAAGACTCGCAGGGAGGGGATCTCTACTTCGACGGGCAAGACTGCTTCCATGCCATACACCAAGGAAAAAGGTGTTGCCCCAATAGAGGTTCGGATGGAAGTCCGATACGCCATTAGTGCAAATGGCAACCTTTCATGCCAGTCACGATAGTTTTCAGCCGTTTTGGCTAGGATCTTCTTGATGTTCTTGTTAGCGGCTTCAACTGCTCCATTCATCTGTGGACGATAGGGAGATGAATTCAGGTGTTGGATCTTGAACTCATTGAACCAGCGATCTATGAACTTGTTGTTCAAATTTTTCCCATTATCGGTGACAATAGCCGGGGACACCATAACGAGCAACTATGTCTCTTTGATGAACCTTACAACATTCCTTGCGGTGACATTTGCATAAGATGCCGCCTCAATCCACTTGGAGAAATAATCAATCGCGACCAAGATAAAATGTGTCCATTCGACGCCTTGGGATTAATTGGGCCAATTACATCGATACCCCACATTGAAAAGGGCCATGGCTCATACAACTAATGTAATTTCATCGGAGGAACATTTATTTTATCCCCATGAAACGGCAATGATGACACCTTGAACATATTGGATGTAGTCACTTTCAAGGCTAAGCCAATAATAACCCAACCTCATGATCTTCTTTGCTAATATATGGCCATTCAAGTGTGGACCACATATCCCTCGTGTACTTCTTGCATGATTCTGGTAGCTTTAGCCGCATCCACACAACTTTCGGTAGGATTAAATTATAGGATCTTTTGTACAGCTTTTCACCACCGACAAAGAATTTTGAAGCCATTTTCATTATGTACTTCCTGTCGGCCAAGGTGCTTCCCTCGGAAATTCTTATCTTTAGATGTAACTCATGATATCGTAATACCATGGCTTTTTGTCGGGGTTCTTGATCCACAACCATCTGATGGGGTCGATTTTGTCAAGACTTCAATTTTCAAGGGTTCTACCTCTATTCCACCATACACTTGCAGCATGGATGATAATGTAGCTAGCACATCAACAAGCCCGATTATGGGATCTCAACAAATACTCAAAGGAGATGTTTTGAATTTCTCCATGATTTCTTCAAGGTATTCATGATACGGCACTAGTTTGGTGTCTCTCATCTTCTACTCTCCTACGGTTTGAAGAATAATCGAGGCGGAATCGCCAAACACTTTTAACTTGGTTACCCCCATTTTAATTGCGGCTTGGAGTCCGAGAATGCAAGCTTCGTGTACTCGGCTATATTATTGGTATAGGAGAACACTACCTTTGCCGCTCTTGGATAATGTTGCCCATATGGGGATATTAAAAGCGCCCGGTGCTAGAACCAGTCAAGTTTACGGCTCCATCGAAAAACATGGTCCATGTGTCTTCTTTTATTACCAAAATGCGATCTTCTGGAGAATATCTATCATCATCAGGGATTCCAGGATTTTCGGCTAACACATCAGCAATTACTTGGCCTTTAACTGACTTCTGTGGCATCGTTTGGATATCAAACTCTAAAATTAAAATCTGCCACTTGGCTAATTTCCCTACCAAAGCCGGTTGATCAAGTAAATACTTGATGGGATCATTCTCGATTACTACTAAAGTCCGGTGATGCGATTGTATATTGTCGTAGCCTATGGAGCACCCACACTAGTGTAGCACAAGTCTTCTTGGCTTCGGGATAATTCAACCGAGATAGTGAACTTCTTACTTAGGTAATAAATGGCTCGCTCTTTTCCATCTTCAGGATTTTTTCTGGGCTAGCATTGCACCTAGAGACCCGCTATGAATTGTGAGGTAAAGGATTAAAGGTTGGCCCGGCATTGGTGGGACTAGCATGGGTGGTTTCATCAAGTATTGCTTTAGTTCATTAAACGCTTCTCGACAATCATCGTCCCATTCCACTTGAGCATTCTTCTTTAGAAGTTTGAAGAATGGTTTAACAATTTTAGAGAGTTGGAAAACAAAGTGGGCTATGTAGTTCAATCTACCCGGGAGGCTGCGCACTTCTTTTTTTACGGTTGATAGGGGTTGTAACTCATAGATAGCCTTCACTTTGGAGGAATCGACTTCAATGCCTTTACTACTTACTATGAACCCGAGTAATTTGCGGAGGTTGCTCGAATATGCACGCCGTTGGATTGAGATGGAGCTTAAACTCACGAAGTCTCTCAAATAATTTCTTGAAGGTATCGACGTGACTCTTCCCAAGTCAAGACTTTGACGATCATGTCATTGACATAGACTTCAATCTCCTTGTGAATCATGTCATGGAAAAACGTCATAATTGCCCGTTGATATGTTGCCCGACATTTTTAAGGCGAAGGGCATGGCTTTGTAGTGGAATGTCCCCAAGGGATAATGAAGGCTGTTTTTTCCTTATCAACATCCCGCATCCTTATCTCGATTATAACCCGAAAAACCATCCATGAAGGAAAATAGCTCGAATCTAGTAGTCTTGTCTACCGAACGTCTATATATGGTAATGGAAAGTCGTCTTTAGTCTTGGCCTTGTTCAAGTTGCGATAATCAATACAAATCCGAACTCGGCCATCCTTCTTCATAACTGGTACGATGTTGGCCACCTAGCTGGGATATTGAGTGACTTCAATGAATCCCACTTTCAAGAGCTTCATGACTTTCTCCTTTATTTTCTTGAAAGTTCAAGCTTGGTTCTCCGTAGCCTCTACTTCTTGGGCGGCATGCCCCGATTAGTAGGCAAACCGTGTTCCACAATAGAAGGGTCTAAACCCGGCATATCGGCATACAACCGGACAAAGATATCGATAATCCTTCAACAATTGCACTAGGCGCTTCGCTTCACTTTCGGGAAGGGTTGCCCCTCTCTTCACCTCTTTAGACTCCCCTAAATCACTTAGGTTAATAGTGATAGTTTGGTCTCTTGTTAGGATTTTAGGTCTTTCATGACGCTCTAGATTGCGCTGAAGGTCCGAGGAATCTTCGAGTTCGTTGGTGTCATCGAGATTAGGTTCGACGGCACATAATTCATCAGATTAGACCATTCCCATATCCTCGCGTGTCACATGATTGCCCTTAAAACATAAAGTAAAGGGATTCGGAAGGACAAGCAGGGGCTAAACATTGCATTTTTAAAAAAATTTTCTCTCTTTTTTTAAATTTTTTTTTAAAATCTTTTTTTTTGTGATTTTTTTGAAATTGTTTTCACAAAAGGTTTTAACACGAGGGAACATGAAGAAGCCTAGGCCCTCAGAATTCCCCTTGGACTATATTTTTCTTTTATTGGTTGGATATCATCATTGGGCTGGTTTGATGTACCTCAACATGTCCTCAAAAAATAAAAAAAAAACTTGTAATTTCATTGATTATCACCAAATGAATTATATTTATTAGAATGGAAATTGTAACAATCAAGTCCTAGAAATGAAAATTCCTAAAAAGCAGCTCTCGAGAACGGGTAAGTCCTAAAAAACAGTAAAATTCCCTCTGGCAGTCTTGTGAAAAAAGTAAAGGTGTTACTCTTGCGGGCCAGTGCCCATTCCCTCTAACGGTCCTTTTTCGATAACTCCAATGAAGAAATCATCGAACAGGGTAATGATTCCATCCATTGCATCATCAGGATCTTCTGTCATTAGAGGTGTTGGATCATCCATACCTCTCCATCCATCGGGGACAATATCGAGGGGTTAACATAGAAGCTCGGAGGCACCGAGTATTTCACATAATAATCGAATTTACCGCTCGGTTGCCCCAAAGTGTTGATCACCTCCTTCTCTTCATGCATCATTCTTGCGGGGCACAGGAATGTGGTGCAAATGTGTGGAAGCAACCTACCACGCTCAAGCTCTCCGTTATTTTGGGTAAATCCCGCCCATGTTCTTCATTATTCGGCTCTTCTTCATATCGCTGTCTATTATGTCCATCTCCTCGACCTCGACCTCAAACCCGCATCCACGTCTATGTCCACATCCCCCATTATGTGGCTTGCTTGACCCCGGTATCCCAACCCAAGTGGTGTGGGGCCTCGAGAAACTTCCACCGGTCGGCGGATACCTTGATCATTCCTACCAAGGCCTTCACTCAAGTAAAGCCATGGGACACCATTACTCTTCCAACCATGACTGCAGCATTTGACACCTCGGGAATGGGCGATGATGATCCTCTATATGCATGTATGGTTGATACGAGCTCGAGCGATCGATAGCTCGATTCTATTTTACAATCCGGCTCAATATAAGGGATAGCTGTCATTGCGTGGTAAATTGGGTGCTCTTCTTCACCGTGGACTGTGACTAACTTTCTCTCCACAACGAACTTCACCTTCTGATGTAGACTGGATGGCACAGCTCCGGCAGTATGAATCCATGGACGACCCAACAGAAAACTGAAAGCAGTGGGAATGTCCATAACTTAAAATAGGATGTTGAACATTGTTGGTCCTATCTGTATATCAAGATGGATTTCTCCTATCACTTCTTTCTTCGTTCCGTCAAAGGCTCGCATAGAGGTCTTCGTAGAATTTATCCTAAAAGATCTATCTTGAGGCGGTGTAAAGTCGCTTGAGGAGGATAGATGTTCAAGGCTAATCCGTTGTCAATAAGTACCCGGGCTACATGCAAAGCCTTGTATTGGATAGAAATATAAAGTGCCTTGGTATGCCCCTTCCTTCCAAAGGGAACTCTTCATCCGAAAAGGCTATGAGATCCTTGAGAAGTATAGAACCCACAAATTCCTCTAATTTGTCATGATCGATTGTCTCGCACGTGGACTTCACTTAACACCTTCATTAAGGCCTTCGATACTTGATAGATGTTTGGAGTAGTTCAAATAGAGAGATTTGAGCGGGCATCTTGCACAATTGTTCAACTATGTTGTATTCGCTAGCTTTAATCACAGCTAGAAATTCCTTGACTTCTTCATCAAGTAATAGGTTTTGCGGGTTGGGCATTAGCTTGGCCATAGGTGCGGCCGGATCCGGTAACCAAGTCGACATCGAGGCTGTGGGACCAAGGGACTACCTTATTATCCTTGTACTCATACGGTTGAGGTATCTCGATCACTATCCCTTCATCAATTGTAGGCGTGCTTACTACGATCTCTTCATCATCGGGGCGTGTCTTGAGCGGAGGCATGTCTTCAGGCAGAGGGTCACCTTTTTCCTTCATGGTGTTCAATGCAGCAAACTCCTCCTCCCAATTAATAACCACTTTGGAGATAGCGGAGACGATGCCAGTGTGATTGGCATAAACAATCATTCCGACTTCTACCATTTCGAGATCTTTTTTTTTTCATGACGGTCAAAGGAGGCGCCTTATCACTTGGGTAATAGCCAGCTCTCACTAATTCATCGTGAGCGTCCGGGGTGTACACTTTAACAATCTTGATTCGACCCGATATCGAAACTAAATATAGCGTTCACTTTGCACGTGTGATCGAAGCGAGTTGTTACGAACATTCGGCTGGCGGGTTAGAATGAGAAAGCCTTCGTGTTCGAGGAGATCACGGATTCGGTGCTTGAGGTAAAAGCGGTCATCGGTTGAATGCCCCACCCGCCCATATGATAATCACATTTTTTAGATGGGTCATAGTTATAGTACTTTTCGAGAGTTAGGTCGCTTTGGCTCGGTGGTAAGCAAATCTTTCTTTTGAATCTTTGCCAATCCTTGGGACAACGACCACAGGAGAGGGTGAATTGCCTCTTGTTGTTCCTTCTCCGAGAGGGTTGACGACCCGGTGTTTTGTTATTGAGTTTACGCTACTTGGATTCTTTGGGACAAGGTTAGCATTCCGTCGACCCGTTTGGATATAAGTCATATTCGCCGGTGCTGGTTCCTTCTCCTTTCTTGCACCAAATCTTTTGGTCGAGGAAGACGGCACCACTGAACCACCCATCTTTCAACCCTATCTCAATCTGTTCGCCTATGGAGATGAGTTGATTGAAGTTGTCGGTCGGAATGGCTACCATTCGATTCACGATACTCGAGCGGGAGAGTTTTAATTAACATCCTCTTCAATTCACTATCTATAGGTTCCGGGACAACCCGGCGGCTATATTTCTTCAGCATAATCTTTGAATGACTCATTTTTTTTTCATCTCCGTGCACGTTCGAGGTCTTGGCGGGTGGGAATGATGTCCGTTATGAACCTGTATTGCTTTAGGAATGCTTCACTAACTTCCTTTCGTGTATTGAGGCCATTTATCTTCTTCATGAGATATCGGTTCAAGGTAGGACCCGTCAAACTTGCTTGAAATGCATGAATCATCAGGAGTTCATTATCAATGTATGGTATCATTTGTACGTGATATAGCTGTAGGTGGGCTTTTGGGCGGGAGGTGCCATTATACTTGTCAAAGTCGGCATCTTGAACTTCTTCGAGATTTTGATGCGTGAGTAAAGAGACAAGTCAATTGAGGGCAAATCATGTTAGCCTTCCGGTGCTTCACTCTTTCTTCAAGTTTGTTGACCTGTTCATTAGGTTTTTCCTTGTTGACGATAATGTGGACGGGGTCATCTACAAAGTCGGGAAGATCGTCATCTTCCTCACTAACGGCATTCTTCCCACCTTTATGCTTTGGGGCTGATGTCTTGGGGATGCGAGGAATAGGAGTTAACCGAAGGGTTTTGATCTCAACAGACATCTATTGCATTGCGACGAGGAGTTGCTTCATTTGGTCCTCAATGCCAGCGACACGATCTCATAAGTCGGTTTGATCGGCCATTCTAATTCTCGACTCTGTGCGAATAGGCGATCGTGATCGGTCTGTAATTACCTAATTTCACGGATAAAACAGGCATACATAAGTGTTAAGAAGAATCACATGTCGATCCATGACATTGGTCTGAACTTTTTAATTAAAAATGACCTTTTTATTGAAATGAAAATTTTTTTACTTTTTTTTTGTGTTTTTACAATGACAATGACTTAAAATCTCTTAAAAAAACTCAATTCCTAAACAAGATTGAAGACTAGAACTGAAAAAGAAAAAAAAATTCAAGCTATTTTATTTGGCTTGATCCATAGACATATGGGTGGCGACTTCTTTCTTCAATTGCTCATAAGCTCGAGCTATCTTGGTGGCTTTTTCTTGAGCTTCTTTGGCCTTCCTTTTGAGACGGTTGTTCTTTGAGCGAGTGGCGGGCTTGAGAGGCATCTTGGGTATCTTGGGAGTAGTTCTGTGGGACCTTGTCTTTGTCGAATATACTCGGTCGTCGCCAAGTAGGACTTCTGTTCCCCCTTGAGTTTTTTTTTTTGGGTCTGGCTATCTTTAAGATCGACACTTCTTTCACATCTTCTTAAGTCTGAGCTACGGTCTCTTCGTGGTCTTCATCGTCATTGGTGAAGTCGACTTGGAGGAGTTCTAGTTGTAGCGCTGGAGGGAGTCCTTGGAGAACTGCACCGACGAGACTCAGGCGGGGTAGTATTCGATCGCATCGGTGAAACCCAATAGTGGAACCGGCCCAATACCGTTACACATAAGCCGAGCTTCCTCAACTTGGAACCAGTTAGCATGCCATTGGAAACCTTGGGGTCTAGCATTTTTATGAAAATGATCCATTCGAGTAATGATAATCGGGTGCATCCCCTTGTTTTTCTTTATACCTCGGGATTTGGATGGCTAGAATCACTAAGCTCGGATATTGTAAGTAAATCGCCACACCCTTTTATGTGAGGCAAAAACCAAATTTGCAAAAGTTCGAGGGGGGCATGAAACATTTTGTCAACATGTTGCTTAAATTTAATAAGGGAAATGAAAGTCTTGACTAAAATGGTGTTGACAAAATTCTTTTCAAGACAAACTTGTTGGACTAACCATGCGATTGACGGACTACACACATTCTTACAATAAGGAAAAATCACGAACCTGAAAAATGCTAGCAAAAAGATTCTGCCTTTTTGAAAAGAGGTGGCTTTATCAAAACATTGACTAAAGAACTAAAAGGGACATGTCCCATGATTTGCTTTCAAGACTTTTCCCAATTCATCTTTTCCGACACCCAAAAATTCAAATAACATTAAGGTAGAATCGATTTCTAGTGGTGGTGTAACTAATTCTGACGCTAAAGGTTTTTCAATGATCACGCTATATTCTTCCAAAGTCGGGGATGAGCTCATTCTTATCGAATATAAAGGTAGACGTCTTGGGACACACGAAGTGTGCTAATGCTTGAACGAGGCCAGTGTGGACTTTGACTTCAAGTAGGGGAGTAACCTTCCGATGTGGCCCTCAACTAGCTTTACGGTTGGTCGGATTGAGTAGGTTCCACCAAGCACGGAGCTCGTCCTTAGAAGCATCAAGAATCCGGATGTCGCCCCTCCCATAGTATATTAACTAAGACTCACGACCGACCTAATGTCATGGACTGACCAAAGAAAATACGAAACATAAATAAATTGCGAGATAAATGTTTAGAAAACTTACTCACCCAATAGGACCATGGCAATCACAAAGATATGCGCATGAAATGTGAGGTTCGATCCTATCTAGACTCGGCTTGCAAAATGGAGCGTGAGGATTACCGGGCTAAACCAATCATGGTTGTGGTTAGGCCGAGGTTCCCCGACCGACTTAGTCAAAGAGCCGACCCAGGTTGCAAGGGTGCAACCGTGGTGGGAGCTCAATGACACCGTGAAAAAATTTTCGGGACCAAGGAGGCGATCCGTACCATGCGGGTGTGGTTGGGGTGTCCCTTTGTCTCGATACCATCCTAAACCTGTGTTGCTTAGGTCCGGTAGCAGGGGTAGTGTGTACGGTGTAGTGTAAATACAAGGCATGCACAGCAAGTTATATCATATAACGCCTGTGCACAAAATAAAACATACATCCAAACACCTCTATGCAAAACAAGGGTTAACAATCACGCCTCCCCTTATACCTCCCATTCTGCAAAAAAATATTTAACACCTAAAATGTTAGGGATGTACCGAGATCCTCGTTGCCAAGCAAAAAAAATATTTTTGAAAAGAAAAACTGGTCTAAGTCCACTAAGAGTTTTAACTCAACTCTCCAAGCAGAGTCGCCAAGCTGTCGCGACCTAAATTTTCTTAGGTTAATGGATTGTTAAAACTAAGCCTAACTCGGGCTCTCCTTAGCCCTATCAATTCACAACTTAGGATTTAAGTTCTTAACGTGCAAACATTTTCATACTTGGAGTCGCCACTAATCTATTTGTGATAGGTCGATTAGAAACCTAAATAAAACATAGAGAGATATGTTTCATTCCTACGAATCAGAGATTCTAAGCTCGGGGACTTGATTACGCTAGATCTAGTCTAACGACCTTTCGGTACCTTTTCTTTTCAAAAATATTTATGCAGGCAGTCTGAATTTATTTTATTGCCTAATCACTAACATGTGAGGTGTTCATGCGGGTGCGCAAACCACCAAAGTAACACCCAATAATCAAAACATTAAATAAATTGCAAGATTGAGAGAATTACTTACCTCGAAACAATGTAAGCATCTGCATTGTTAGCTAGAAAATCACATCAACAATCTTAATATGATTTCTAATTAACAAGCAGTTCACTCAATATTTTTTAAGATTTTCACTTATTTAAATGAAAGCTAATCTATATGTAATGACGTGCAAAAAATTAACATGCGACTAATGCAGCCTAACATGCAAACTATATGACATGTGATAATATGATCTATTTCTAATGGCAGGCCAATGATTTATTTTTGGTGTTTTTTTGAAATTCGGAATTAAAAATGTCAATTATTTAAGCATGCAATTTTAAACTAAAGAAAGCAAATTAACCTATTCTAGAACACTCTTTTTGTTATTTTTTTTTTTATCAAAATTCAAAATTAAAATCAACCCGAAATGAACTATCAAGGTTAGAATAATATCTAATTAAACTAGGAAACAAATTACCCTAATTCCTAATTTAAATTAGAAATTATCTTATCTTTCCAACAAATCTTGGTTGTCCTATTCTATTCAAAAAAAGTTATCTAGATATATTCTAAACATGCAACATTATCTTCTAAGAAGTCAATTCAAATTGCATCTAATCTTTTTGTCCTTTCTTTTAAAGAAACAAAATCAAATAAGAGATAAAAACCACCATCAAATCAATATCCACACAATCCATAAAAATTTTTCTTATCAAATTTAAATGAGGCAAAAAAAATCAAACTAACAATCATATCTATAGGGTTATATGGATCGATGAGAAAGTTGATTATTTAAATTTGGAAAGCAAATTAAATCTATTATTGTATCCAAGTGATTATGGATAAGATAATGATTTTCCGTATCGTTGCGTATCGTACATTAGGGATAAGGTCGGATAGTCGTCTAGATATGTTGCCAAATTAGGAATGATTCCTAATTTCAGGCATTTTTCAAATATTGCGGATATCATAAAATTATCCTAAGATATTTAGCTATTCACCAAAATATTCATGAGATATTCAAACACCCAAAAAGTTAGGAAATCAAATATTCTAAGAATATCATATGAGAATCTTACCTAATTTTATGGATTACTTTCCAAATTTGAACTCGACTTGGGATCGGGTTTTGCGGATCATGGCGACGGCGTTCCACGACCGGGGCTTAGCGGTATGGTCGCGATGATGGGTGTCGGGGTCTAGGTAGCTCATGAGTGGGTCACGAGCAACTCCTCGTCTCAGTGTTGGGCTTGTAATGGCCAGCGGAATAGCAGCCGATGGTGGGGCTCGTAGTGACAAGTGTTCTCGGCCAAGGAGGAGGGCTCGTGAACTGTTGGCACGCCGCGGGTGAGAGTTTCACAAATCAGTGAGGAAATTCCGAGTGCAAAGAAGAAAGTCAAGTGTCCTCAGAATATTTTTTCTTCTTCATAAACCACCACGTTTGCTGGCTTGCTTTATCAAATCTGGTCAAAAAAAAAAAGACAAATTATCACTTTGAGCTCACCAAATTCTTGAAAGCTGCTCCGACTTTTGGCCTCTTTTATTATTTTTTAAGTGACCATGGCCAAAGCTCTCCATGTGTGGTGTGGGTGGTCTGCAACGAACATGGCTGTGGACTAAGCAAGAGTGCAAGTGCTGCTCAAGATCTGCTATTGCTGCTAGCTATGTCGAGTTTGCTGGATTGACTTGCGGAAATCGTTATTGGGCGTTTGCATGCAGAACGGCTGGTCTTGTTGCAGAGCCACTGAGGGTATCAGGCGACAATAAGCTGTTGGTCACGGCTGGGATGAGCAGATCGTGGCTATGAGGTGGCGTGGGTGTGAGGCTGTGCGGGTGCAAGCCCACACGGCAGCGCTCTCTCACTCCTTGCTCTTACTATCGCTATTCACTCACGTGTGTCTCTCGTGCTCTCAAGAATTGTGTTGTGAAAATTATGAGATCCCCATTTGATTATGATGCATAACGATGTATTTATATCACAACCCTAGGTCAATTAACCGGGCTTCCTAGTCCTAAAGGGCTTAGACTTAGGCTTTTATCCCTTAATTTTTTTAATTCCAAATGGGCTAAATTAATTCGGGCTAATTTAAGCTCAAATTAAAATAACCAAAACCTTTTAGACTTGTGAATTTTGACCTCCAATCCCTTGAGTGAGCGAGTGCTCGAGCTCGGTTTGTGGTGAATTTTCAGCTTTCTCGCCACCGCCGGGTCCGATGCGGAATGTAACTATCCTATGTAAACTTAAACTATATGCTATGCAATTTTAATATTTTTGTTTAGGGGTTAAAATTTAATCCCTAATTTTCTATGCAAATTATTAAATGGTTAATCAAAATTTAGCGCCAACACTATCTACCAAAAGAAGGTTCACTTTTTAATATTATACAATGATCTCCCTTATGCATGAAGTAGTTCCTGTGACATTCTGAAATCTGACCCACTTGATATTTATGAAATGGATAATTTTATGGACGTGCTTGTAGCTAAATCTCACCTGGAACCGATCACCCTAGGTTACTAACCGATAAGGAATGGCTAATTAGAGATTTAAATTTGTGCAACCAAAGAAACTTAATCATGAACCGACCTTCGATCATGAAAATTGTCAATGTGACATTTTGAGCCAATGTAGGCCAATCCAAGGATAGTTACGGATTAATTCGGCCGCTGTCATATTAGTGGATTGCGAGTGATTACCTTGACCACGAGATGAACGATGAATGACCCTAAACCTATACCAAAGCGATCGCGCCCGTCGGAACTAGCGATCGATTCTCGCGATTAAGTGACAATCGAGGTCATCATGACTCGAGTGAACTTGAACGTGGCTTGATTCAAGATCGGTCATGGATCAAATGTGCGAATTTCCTTAAAAGTCACCCGTTAGTTTAAGATATATTCAAGTTATGTTAATTAAATTTAGCCATTAATTAACGATCAAGATTGGGCCTTGGAAATTATGAATATCACGACAGAATAATTAGACAATGTTGTTATTGGCTTAGTCAGCCTTAGATCTGTCTGGATTCTTCATAAAATTCAAATTTTGGTGAGAAAAGGAAAATGACCGTTTTACCCCTGGGATTTTGTTAAGGCCAAGTATAATGTGAGAGGAGCATTTTGGTCATTTCACACTAGCTTTAAAAATAAAAATTTTTGAACAATTTTGCCCTTGGGAATTTTGTGAAATTCTAATTTTGCCCTTGGATATTTTTGGTAAGGATTAATCTGGACCATCGATCTTAGGATAAGATCGAATCTTGGCCGTTGATTGGAAATTAGAGAGAGGGGTAGGATGGTCATTTGGCAAGATGTGAGACACCAATTATTGGCCTTGTATTATTTAATACCATTTTTTTTTTCTCTCTCTCCTCATTCTCTCCCACTCTCTCTTGGCATCTCTCTCTCCCTCCCTCCCGATCAAGCCATCCCTTCCCCACCGTGACCATGGCCGCTCAACCCAGCCCAAGAGCCACCATCGCCCCTCCTACCTTGCCCGATCAGCTACCGCCGCCACCATGGCCACTCGCCTCTCCACCGGGCCACCTCATCGCCTCCTCCCTATTTTCTTGCACCAAATCACCTCCCCACCAGCCTTCGCCGCTTAGCTTAGCCGAGACAAGCCATGCACCGCCTAGCCACCGCCACCGCCGTTCAGCTACTTGTCGCCGCCGTCAGCTCGTGAGTAGATTTAATCGCAGCCCTTTTCCCTTGAGCCGAGCTAGTCTAGATTTCCAAGTAAGTCACCCCTAAACCTTATTTAGGATATCGAAAGTATCGTAATTAGGGGTTGAATCGAGTTAATTAGAGGCTATTTTGGATTAATTAGTGGCTCTTAAGGGTTGGTTTGGGTGGACTGAATTAAGGGTTGAGCATGTGAAATGTGTGAGGTTCGATGCATGCATAGGCTGAATTTGATTGACTGGTAATTTGACTTGTTGGTGTGTAAATCAAGGGAGTGAATGAATGAGACATGGTGTGAAATGTCGTGCGTGAGGTCACAAAAAATCCCTCGAGGCGGTAACATAACACGAGGAATTGTGCCGTCCTGAGGCGGTACTTTTACGCGAGATGATATCCGGTATTACGGAACACCGCCAACCGAGGCGTGTATTTTGATGGGGGTTATGCCATAGGTGGTGGATGTTGAGCCTGAGGCGGTATCATTACGCGGGCAAGATACATAGCCTGAGGCGGTACCATTATGCGGGCTAAGAAGTGTTGTGAATATGAGTTGGTCGAGTGAACCCGAGGTAGTACTATTACACGGGTCACTAGCGAGTCGAGCGAAAAATAGTGAGATGGTTGCAGTGAACCTGAGGCGGTACTATTACAAGGGTCACTGGCAAGTGGAATGAAAATAGTGTGATGAGGCATGAACGTGTGTGAAATGTGGGAATGCAATGCCAAGTGCGGAAATGACACGTGTTCGACGTTGTAATCAGAGAGGCACGAGAATTTATTCGAAATGTGCATGTGGTTGGAAATTGTGTTATTGTGGTTAACGTGCAGGTTGCACGTATTAAAAGCCCAGGTAAGTGCATTTGTGTGCCTGTGATGTGCTTATTGAGTGTTTTGGGGTTTGAACTTGTCCGGAGGTACGTGTTAGCCTAGGTGTGGTTTGGGGTGTTTTTGTTGAGACGTGTCTCATGGTTGTTTCAACCAAACAATTTCACAACCCCAGCCTGAGCAATGAACCTTCCACCGCCGCCATCGCAGCGTTTTGGGATTCCGATGCACACCGACCATAATATTGTAGAGTACCCGATAGACGAGAATTTGATCTGGATCAAGCATACTACGGTAGTTTGGGTAGACATAGGGCAACCCCTTTGGCAGGCCCACACCTATACCGCCTGGATGTTTAGGGATGGGATGGATGAGTTTAGCCCCGTCCGTGGCTTCGATGTTCCTTTTGACGGAGTAGGGGATTGGGATCCATCAGCCATACCCCTTCCCGACGGTGAGATGACTAGTCTGGAAACTAGTCTAGCACAATCTAAACATTAGCCTACACCGCAAAGACCGAACCTTCAATGGCTGAACTAGATCCGGAGCCGGAAGAATCCCAGGCAGGGTATGATCCTATGGAAGTGGATCTAGGTGTAATACTAGAGGAAGAACCCGAAGAAGAAGACCTCAAGAAGTAATCTTTGGAAGAAGAACCAGAGGGACTAACCCAAGGATGAGCCAAAGGAAGAGCCAGAAGAGGAGTCTGATGAAGAGGAGCGGATTGAGGTCTTGCTAGAGCCGGGTGAGGAGGAGGACAACCCGATTGAGATCGAGGCAAACTCTCGAGTTCTTAGATGAGAAGGTGGCTTGGGGGGGATTCAGACTCGAGTTCGAGGAGTCGGACTCGGAGTGGACGCCATCTAGAGGGCGTAGAGGCTAGTTTAGGGGTTGAGCAAAGGCCATTTGAAGTGTCCCATTTTTTGAGTAGGGTATACCCAGGCTACTGATCCTTTTTGATATCGGTGGTGTATAGTTTAGAAGTTTGGTGTGCATGTATATTATGTGAATTGTATATGGTGGATATTGTATAAGTTTGAATAAGTAGTGGATGCCTATTCTGCCTTTTTACCCCTACTCAATTATTGTGCGGGTGTTTGTGGATTTCACTGATACTTTAAATCTCAGATAAATTGAATTGAGTCGTCAATATCCTGGGACGTTGCGTTATTCGACTGAAGAGGGATGTTGCGTGCTCGATGGGGTTCAGGGCGTGATAGTTCCCAAAAGTGATTTACGTGTGAGTATATATATATATTTATATGATCCACATTATTTGTCTTGAGATTCATTTCATATTTATTTTATTTCTCACTATTACCCTTTTTTTTTTTTCTTGAATCATCATAACCATAATAGATGCTGATAGAAGAAGGGGCTGCGGAGGTAGTGCCGGGACAGTTTGCAATAGGCTGCACCTCCTTGTTTCTAACTTTGTTTCAAAGCGCTAATGAATAGGCATACGACCAAAAACCGGATGTATCAAGCCTTATAATGCTTTCGCCAAGTATCATGATAACTTCCTCAAGAAAGAATTGCAAATTATGAGAGAACAATACCCACGTGCAAGAATTATGTTTGTTTACTATCATAATTACCGTCCTGTCTATCTATCGCACTCCAAAACACTATGGTGAGCCTTCTTTTCACTTATCTTTTTCCCTCTCAAAATTCATTATGCACGCATACTTTTTGCTTGAGCTAATAATCACTTAGTGAATCCTAGATCTTTGTCTTTTATTTTCCGCATATCACATTTATCACTCTTCTTATAAGTATCACTACATCACAAGAAAGCCAACTTTTTTTCCTTTTCTCCCCGCAATTTTCTCCCTTTATATCCAGAGTCAAGATTGTGCTTAATCACAGAGAGAAATTAAGTGTGGAATAATTGATGGAGATTTTAGTCCTTTTTGGAAAATTGATTTGGAATCTTCCACAATAAGAAAGATTAATTTATATTTGGCTTATCTAATTTTTTTTTTAGTGTAAAATGTAAGTAGTATTTATGAGTTGACGTACAGAAGCTTAGGGACATTCCCCAACATTACAAATAGAACTAAGATCACATAAAAATGGAGTGAGGGAGTCTCCATATAGTAGCCAATATTTCATTTGTCCGGGATGATCTAAAAGACTTGTAGTGCAAAGCTCGCCCTCTAATAACTTTGTAAACTTTAGCCAAAATGATAAGGGCATCATTTGACTTTTGTTAGAAGCGTCTCCGATTAAGCTCCATCCAAATGCAATATATGGTTGCTAGGAAAGATACCTTAAGAAGTCTCATCGCCAAGTCCTTACCTTTGGTAGCCCTAATCATCCATTTGAGTTCATTATTCCATCATCCTAAAGAATGCCAAATTCCGATTGTGCAAGGATAGTTTGCCAAATGCTTCTGGTCTAGCTGCACCGAAAGAATACATGTTCTCTGCTTTTCAGATCATACATACAAAAATCACAATGGATATCTACTTTAGGTTTCTAACGTGATATGATTTCTACTGTTTATAGGCTATCCCTACAAACTAGCCAACCGATGAAGTTATGCTTGCTGATACCTCTTTCCGGATCAATTTGAACCATTCCACGATCGGTCTCACACTCTTGGTTTCATCGTATACCTCTTGGCAACAATATCTTGGTCTAGATATGACCCGAAGCTAAAACCGGTCTCAGTTGAAGAATACAATGCCAACTCCATGCCATATCACCCTTGATATCAAGCTGCATAATCGAATTGCGTCTACACTTGGTACTATGAGCCCATTTACTCCACAAGGAAGACAACAGAGACAATTTATGAGGTTCCAAAGCATATGGCCAAGCAAAACTTTGTTCCATAATTTTAGATGAGGCTACCCTAGACCTCCTTCCTTTTTGATGAACAAACAACTTCCCAAGTAACTTTGTGTGATCCATGGTCTTTTGTATTTCCAGCCCATAAAAATGTCTAATATTCTTTTCAATTTCATATATAGTTTGCTTCAAAAGTAAAAACATTTGCATCCAAAAGGTACATATGGAAATAAGTACCAATTTGGCTAATGGAGACAACTAGAGTAGCTAATATGTTGCATGCCCCGATTTGGCTTACCTAATTACTTGCTTTTACGGTTCTATTTTTTAAACCGATATCGTTAATGAGCGTCCAAGGCACCTAATAACCAACCAAATGAAAGAATGCTGCAATTTTCATTATTAAAACATTCTCTATAAGCTATATTGAGTGTCATGGGAGCTCGTTAGCAAGTATTGGATCTTTTGGCTCCTAAACTAAAAGCCAGACACTAAAAGAAGACATATCTATTTGAAACTCCCCTACTCTTTCCAGAAAGAAAAACACTAGTATCTCTTTGATTTCAGGAAATACAACAAACACATACATAACATTAGGACAGTTTGGTTGATGTCATTGACACGAACAAATATATGGCTGCATAATTGATGTAGAACGGTTAGCTTGTGATTATCTTGAAAAATGTGATCGCCGTAATCATCGGAAATCTTGATAGTTTTTCTGATTTTGGGAAAAACAGCCATTCAAGCAATTTCCTATATTATTGTTTAGGCAGTTTCCTATATTACCAGTTAAGTAGTTTCCTATATTATTATTTAGGCGTTTCCTATATTTACGGTCGGGCAATTTCCTATATTATCATTTTGGCGGTTTCTTCAATTATTCGGTTTCCATTAATATTATGAGTCCTATCTCTATATATAAGATATCTATCTTGTAATCAAGATCATAGCATCATTGAATAAAAATTTCGAGTTCTTTGGAGTTGTTCCAAATTTACACTTTTCTCTACGCGTCATTTGATATCGGAGCAGGTTTCTCCTATGATGATGGTGAATAACGTGAATGTCAATCTCCCGCTTCTTTGAGGGTCGTGAGAACGAGCCTATTACGCGAGCTGAGTTCAATCAGTTCATGGCTCAAACCAATCGGAGGTTTCAAGAGATCCTTGATGCCATCTAGCGTTTGTCCACAAATCATGCACCTAGTGCTCTTCCGGCCGAGCGAAATCCTGTTGCTTGTAATCCCGAAGATGCTATAAGGCATGGAGGAATTCCCCGACATAGGCGTCAAGACTATGTCGAGGATACGGAAGATGAAGAGATGAAGATTTTCAAGAGATGCAGATTCATGGTGGTCCGCCGATGTGGGATTCCGGGAGGAGCATGTTCATGGGAATCGACATCGGGGAGGATATTGACGAGATCCCGGCGGTATCAACTAAAGGTAGATCTCCCTACTTTCAATGGGAATTTGGATTTTGAAGATTTCCTTGATTGGCTTTGGGAGGTCGAAAAATTCTTCGACGCTATGGATATTGACGAGGATCGCCAAGTGAAACTTTGTGGCGCACAAGTTGAAGGGTGGCGCTTGACTTGATGGGAACAAACTCAATTGACGCTTGGCGTCGACAAGGCAAGGCTCCTATTCGATCTTGGGGTCGGATGAAACAGAAGTTGAAAAAGAGGTTCCTCCCAACGGACTATGAGCAACTGTTATTTCAGCAATTTCAAAATTGCCGACAATCGAATAGATCGGTCCAAGCTTATACGGAAGAGTTTCTTCGACTTTCCGCTTGCAATAACTGGATGAGTCCGAGGGCACAACAAGCTGCCGGTACATTAACGGTTTTGCGATGTAATATCCAGGATCGGGTTTCTTTGCATCGACTCTTCTCTTCGTAGAAGACGCCCAGGATATGGCGCGAAAAATTGAGATGCAATTGAGAGGACTAGCCCGGTACTCGTGGTAGAAATTATTTGGATCATGGGTCATTCGAAAGGAAGACAGCTTGATGTTACAAGTTCTTCTAGTCAACAAATCCCTAATTCAAGCGAGTTCCCCTAAGTACTACGGGGATGCCTAAGGAAGCGTCGTAGCAAGCAATCGCACTCCCAATTAGAATACCCAAAATCCATATGCCAAATCCCAACCGATCAAGTGCTACAAGTGTAACGAGTTGGGCCATCGTTCAAAGTTGATTGTCCTCGTCGTAGAATGGCCAATATCGTTGAACATGACGAAGATGTGTATGAGGAAGATTGGGAAAAGGAAGAAGAAGTGGGAGTCGAAGATGAAGTGGGGCGAGCAAGTTAATTGTGTAGAAAAGGTCGTCTATTGTTTGCTCGCGGATAGAAGATACCCCAATGGAATCAGCTTTTTTGCGTTCGTTGTCTTGTCAATGGCAAAGTATGTGATATCATTATTGACAGCGGAAGTTGTGAGCACATAGTGTCAAAGGCCCTGGTGGATCACTTGCAACTAAAGGCGGACGCATCCTCGCACCCTACACGATCGGATGGATACGCAAGGGAGCAGAACTTAAGGTAAACCAATTATGCCGTTTACCTATTTCGATCGGGAAAATCATATCAAGATACTATTGTCCGTGATGTGGTGGAGATGGATGTGTGTCATGTTTTACTGGGTCGGCCATGGCAATATGATGTTGATGCTACACACCGAGCTAGGGAGAATACGTATTCTTTTGTGTGGAAAAGGACTAAAATTACTTTGAGACCAAAAAGTAATTCCCCTCAGATTATGAAGAAGCAGAATGCAGGGGTTATGATAAACATCCGAAAGCGTGAAGGGATATATATGATTGTGGACAAGGGCGACTAGCAAGTTATGGTTCGTGTTCCCGACATTCTTAAGCCCTTATTAAAGATATTCAGTGATGTTATGCCTGAGGATTTACCTGACGGATTACCTCCTTTGAGGGATATCCAGCATGAGATTGATTTTCTTCTAGGAGCTAGTCTTCTTAATTTGCCGCATTATCGGATGAATCCGAAGGAAAATCAGATTCTACAAGAGCAGGTGGGAGATCTCCTTCGAAAGGGTTTTTTGCGTGAAAGCAAAAGTCCATGTGCAGTTCCTGCGCCTCTCACGCCAAAGAAAGATGGCACCATGCGTATGTGTGTAGATAATCATGCCATTAACCGGATTCTTTGTCAAGTATAGGTTTTCAATTTCACGACTTGATGATATGCTAGATAGACTTGCTGGATCACGGATTTTTACGAAGATCGACCTTGAGCGGATGCCACTAAGTTCTCATCCGTCCTGGTGACGAATGAAAAACGGCCTTCAAGACAAGTGCGGGTTTGTACGAATGGCTTGTCATGCCATTTGGACTCACTAACGCACCTAGTACTTTCATGCGTTTGATGACTCAGGTTCTCAAACCTTTTCTTGGCAAGTTTGTAGTAGTTTTCTTTGATGATATACTCATATCTGAGTTTGGATGGGGGTCAACACATGGAGCACTTGAGGGATGTCCTACTAACCTTGCAGCAAAATAAATTATTCATTAATCTGAAAAAGTGCAGCTTCATGACAGAACGCCTCTTGTTTTTGGGTTTTATTGTTGGCGCGGATGGACTTCACGTTGATGCAGATAAAGTAGCCGTGATTCGCAATTGGCCAGTTCCAAAGAATGTTGGTGAGGCTCGAAGTTTCCATGGCCTTGCAACATTCTATAGGCGTTTCATTCGAGATTTCAGTACTATTATGGCCCCGATCACTAACTGTTTAAAGAAGGGCAAATTCCATTGGGGAGATGAAGCTTCGGCCAGTTTTGCTCTTATAAAAGAAAAGCTCTCCACGACGCGTCGGTATTAATGCTCCCTGACTTTGAGAAAGTGTTCGAGCTGGATTGTGATGCTTCCGGCGTCGGAATTGGCACTATCCTTTCCCAAGAAGGTAAGCCTATAGCCTTCTTTAGTGAAAAACTTAATGAAGTTCGCCAGCGTTGGTCAACGTATGAGCAGGAATATTATGCTGTCGTGCGAGCTATAAAGCATTGGCAGTCCTATCTTTATCAACGGGAGTTTGTTCTTAATACCGATCATCAGGCTCTTAAATATATCAAGAGTCAGAAGCACTTAAATCGAATGCATGCACGATGGGTTTCTTTGGAGCAATTTAATTTTGTACTTTCGTCATAAAGCAGGCCATTTAAATAAGGTGGCGGATGCTTTGAAGTCGACGTCTTTGCGACACTCGTGACCATGCGCACTGATGTTGTCGGTTTTGATCACCTATGTTCTCTTTATCCTGAGGATGATGATTTTGGTGAGATATGGAAGAAGTGTTCTGAAACAAGTTGTCATGGCGATATGATAATTCAAGAAAATTTCTTGTTCTTTGGCAATAGATTATGCATTCCACGTGGTTCTTTGCGTGAACAACTCATTCGAGAGCTTCATGGTGGTACTCTCGGCGGACATTTGGGGCGAGATAAAACTATAGCCTTGGTGGAGGAGCGGTACTATTGGCCTCAATTGAAGCGAGGCGTGAGGCGATTTGTCAAGAATGCTACATTTGCCAAACCGCTAAGGGCCACTCTCTCGAAATCGGGTCTTTATATCCCCTTGCCTATTCCTTGAGTCATTGGGTAGACATATCGATGGACTTCGTGTTGGGACTTCCTCGTACTCAACGGGGTTTAGATTCTGTTTTCGTGGTGGTTGACCGATTTTCGAAGATGGCGCACTTCATCCCTTGTAAGAAAACTTCGGATGCTTCACATGTGGCTAGTTTATTCTTTCGTGAAGTAGTCTGTCTTCATGGTGTATCGAAGACAATCACTTCCGATCGTGACACGAAATTTCTAAGCCATTTTTGGCATACTTTATGACATTTGTTTGGGACTGATTTACAAGTATACTAGTTCTTTCCATCCCCAAACGGATGGTCAGACGGAAGTT
Source organism: Syzygium grande (assembly GCA_024733475.1). Lineage (NCBI taxonomy): Eukaryota > Viridiplantae > Streptophyta > Magnoliopsida > Myrtales > Myrtaceae > Syzygium > Syzygium grande. The sequence goes on along the minus strand of JAMXDD010000002.1, from coordinate 20,489,991 downwards.
GTTAATCGTACTATGGCGGATATCATTCGCTGCCTCTGTAGTGATATGCCTAAGCAGTGGGACCGATATCTTGCTCCTGCTGAGTTTGCCTTCAACAATTTGGTTAACCGCTCTACGGTACATCTCTCTTTCAGGTCGTTTATAGGCGTACACCACAACATATACTCTGATTTGGTTCCTTTTCCCAAGATTCCTGGCTATAGTGTCGTAGCGGAGAATTTGGCGACCAAAATTAATGAAGTCCAAGCTGCTGTTGCTAGTCAATTGGTTACTTCTAATTCAAAGTATAAGGAGGATCTTTGACAAAGCGACGTTCGAAAAATTTTGAGGTGGGCAATGAGGTAATGGTTTTCTGCGAAAGGAGCATTATCCTATCAAGTACCTATAATAAATGAAGCACAAGAAGATTAGTCCTTGCCGCATCCTCGAAGAAGATCAACGATAATGCCTATGTAGTTAACCTTCTTAGTGATCTCAATATTTCTCCTACATTTAATGTGGCAGACTTATTTGAGTATCATGCTGCCGATACACCCCTCTATCCCTGATCATAACTCAAGGGCGAGTTTTTCCGAAGAGGGAGGGAATGATGTAGAACGGTTAGCTTGTGATTATCTTGAAAAATGTGATCGTCGTAATCACCGGAAATCTCGACAGTTTTTCTGATTTTGGGGAAAACAACCATTCAAGCAGTTTCCTATATTATTATTTAGGCAATTTCCTATATTACCAGTTAAGTAGTTTTCTATATTATTATTTAGGCAGTTTCCTATATTATCAATCAGGCAGTTTCCTATATTATCATTTAGGCAGTTTCTTCAATTATTCGGTTTTCATTAATATTATAAGTCCTATCTCTATATATAAGATGTCTGTCTTGTAATCAAGATCATAGTATCATTGAATAAAAATTTGAGTTCTTTGGAGTTGTTCCAAATTTACGCTTTTCTCTGCGTCAATAATTTGTTCAAAAGCCTCGACATGAATGAGTGCATCCAGGCAGGCTTCTATGGAGGGACACTAAGGGCTTGTTGTGGAGGAGGTGGTCCATACAACCTCAATACATCAGCAATACGTGGTCACATCGGCTCAACTGCCTGCAAAGATCCATCGGCTTTCGTGGATTGGGATGGGATTCACTTGATCGAGTCTACTTATCATCACATCGCCAAAGGGTTGATTGATGATGGCTTCACGTCTCCACCGCTCCTATTGTAGTTTATTTACTGGCATTACACGTTCATTCGTACAGTTGCATCTATCGAAGATCACTTGCACCTTTCCGAAATGACGAAGTTTGATGTGTTACACAAATTAATATATCAGACATATGTGTCGTTTATAAATTGATCTTTTTAGTTTACACCCTATTCATCTATTCAAGTTTATTATGTTTGATGTTTTCTGATATTAACATGTTGAACGTAATGTAGGATAGGTTCAATGGTTGAAAAGCGAAAGGATCCATAAGCTTAAATATGTGTATAAGGGTGAGAGTTGATAATCATCTTAGTGTTGACACCGGTCTTCATCTTCACCATTGGGGATTGTCTCCGTAGATGCAATATCGGTCTTAGTCATTTGATACATGACTCATTGAGACCCGAAGGATGACTACCACTTGACCAAGGATGATTTTGCAATTTCGGCCCATATCCTCTCAACATTTTTGCTTCCTCTTTAATATATGGGCATCGGCCTTGCTTTTACCAAGCACACTGTTTTTCATGCACCCCAGTTCATCATGTTTTCTTTCTTTCTCTTTTTTTTGTTCTATTTTTTTTGCTTTTTTTTTCCAACATTTATATATATGAGCATTGGCCTTACTTTTACCAAGCACACTATTTTTTCATGCCCCTTATTTTTCATTTTTTTTCCTTTTTTTCCTTTTTTCATTTGTTTATATACTTGACTTATGGAATGGCCTAGACAAGCTTAAATAATAGAATGCTATTAGACTCTTAGGTCTTTATCTTCACTTGGCACTCCGAACTGTGATGCTAGAACAGCGGTGGCATTTGTCTTGCCCCAGTGTGGGGAATGATCACCAACTAGATTCATATGAAACGTAATTACAGGCTCAATTGGGCTGTGCAATGCATATAAGTGTGTAGGATAAAGAGAGAAATGCTTTGTGTTATCCTAAGGCACTTGAATTTCCGTGCAAGTTCATATGCAATAAAGACACTCAGAGATTCATGCAAGTGAGAGCAAGAAAACTTTCACCATTTGATCACCTCATTATGCCAACTTACTTCTGATTTGCCTCGATGTAGGGTGGTTTTTGACAGGGTTAATATGAGAAAAAAAAACTTCAAAAGTGTTTGAGCTCAAGATGGTTAAACAAAGGATAACATGTAGTATTTGGGATAGAGGAATGAAATGCCTCTCATCGCTTCAGTTGTCTTTCCTTTTGTGAGATAACCTTTACCTTATAGGCATGAAAATCTCCGCTCGCCTCACAGGGGATTGGTGTATGGGATAGTGTATGGAATTTGACTTGCCTTTCATCATTCCGACATGTCTCATTTAGCATATTCAAGCATTTCCCCACTATTAATTGACTTGTCTATTTTGATGATCTTTAGTGGAATTAGTGACTTAGACAGATAAAATCATCCATCAAAATCCCTTTTTCAAAAGACATGGACATTTTGAATTTGCCATTCTCATGCACAAGACAGTTCATAACCTCAGAACGATCAATAATCATACATGACTTTGAGCATTTGTTCAAAGGATTATCCCCACAAGAAATGTTAGATACAGAAAGATTATCTCTGAAGCAATTGTTCATGGATTGCATCTATTTGGAGGGAAATGGCACATGAATTGATCGAGGAGATTAGAAGTCCGATCCTTAGCTTGATAATTGATGCATCTCTACCTTTGCCCCCACAGCAAAGTCTAGCATGCCCTTCAATTCATCATCTTCTCTCCTTCTTCTTATTCTTCTTTGGTTTTTAAAATCTAACTTGGAAAAGCATTAAGCACCTTCTCGCTTTAAAAGATTTTTTCTTTTTGAAATTTTTTTTTCTTCTCCAATGAAAAGAGTTTTAGGGAAAGAGATACTTACCTGTATTGCAGCGATGAGGCAACTCTGCAAGGTAACAAAAAGAGACTATGCTAATGAATAGCCCTTGAGGAATGAAAATTGATAACGATACAAAGTTGCCCTTGCATTTGTTTTTCGGACAATGACGTCTTCTTATCACCAATGGAATGAAGTTACATCTGGGATGACATTAGGGAGGGCGTTTTGGAATTAATACCAACTCACCCTTCACTTGAATTTTTTATTGATGGCTCCTTGAGCTTTCTTGAATTTTGGCAATCCCTAAGGAGAGTGACATAGACTCATTAGCAAATGAAGTGATCAAGGGTAAATTAAGAATGATACAAAGTTACACTTCTTCGATTTTGTTACTCAGGCTTTTCCTTTGCAACTCCTTCGATTTTGTTACTCAGGCTTTTCCTTTGCAACTCCTTCCTCGAGGTAGCTTGATATTATGTCTTAATTGTTTGGAGGCAGCATTCACAACACGATATGCCCCACATTTGTTTGGCAGGCATAACATGATAGATTCTCTTGTTTTGCCTATTCCTTTACTAGACGTTAGTGTGCCAAATCAAGTTCTACTTTCGTGTACTGCATTTTTATCAGCTGAAGTTTCGTTTCATGGAAGAGCAAAAAGCAAACGTTGGTATCTCTCTCTCTGGTGTAAGCCAATTGTCGTGGAAGAGATAATGACATAAAAAATCACTGAACTTTAGCCTAATATGCAATATAATCCCTGAACTTTTAATTTATTTAATGTAGTCCTGAACTTTTGGTACATGTTCAATGTAGTTCTTGAATTATATGAAAATATTAAATATAGTCCTTGAACTTGAACTAACGGAAGGACTACATTGAATATTTTCATATAGTTCAGAGACTAAATTGAACATGTATCAAAAGTTCAAGGAAGACAATGAACAAATTATAATTTTAGGGATCATATTGTGTATTATGTTAAAGTTTAAGGACTACATTGAACAAATTAAAAGTTCAGGGACACATTGCACATTGAGCCAAGTTCATGAACTATTTGTGTCATTTTCCCATCGTAAAATCACTATTACAGCCCATTAAACCACTTCTATCTTTCCACTCTACTGTGACAATTAGGGTCCTCCTAGTATTGCGTGCGCAACAAGCAGAACGATATTGATTGTCATATTGTTTAGGAAAAATTGCAAGCTGTCATTGTACAAAGTCTTTCAATATCTACTATCAATGACGTTGCTCATGTGCTTGGTAAGGCACTAAGCAAGGATCAATTTTTCTTTATCAGCTAACTTGAATCCAAATTATTCACATGCCAGCTTGAGGTGGAGTAATGGAAGATATTCTATAGTTTTTTCTTCTTGGTAATGGCTTATCATTCTAACTATGTGTCGAAAGTCGGATCACTTTCACCTAGAGTTATTCCTTATTTAAATTTAAGAAGGGTGACGTAACTAAATTATTCCCCCAAATAACAAATTTACTACTTTTAAGTGGTAAAAATAATACTTTCGTTAATCAAAATTATTTTGAAGGATTCAATGCCTCGAAGTTGCAAATAGTCCTTATGATTTGGCTTCTAAAATAAGCAGGGTTTCTTTACCCATGTGACTCATGCGATAGGATTCCATAAGGGCTTTGCCCATTTTATAAAAGGGCGCCATTTCTCGTTGAGATAACGTGAGGGCTCAAGCACAACCCCAAGCAGACTCTTCATCGAAATTTTCAAGTATTGTTTGACATGAAAGCCAAGAAGATAGTAGCCTTATTCTTGCTCTGCTGCCTCTGTTCAAAGTTCGTTTTGTCAAGCCCCGGGCGCTACGATGCAATCTTCAACTTCGGCGACTCTGTGAGCGACACTGGAAACTTCCTCCTTTCTGGGGCACTTGGGTTTCCAGAAATTAAAAAGCTCCCTTACGGCGAGACTTTCTTCCACTACGCGACTGGTCGATGCTCGAACGGACGCCTAATTATCGATTTCATAGGTATTCCATACTCTCTCTTTTAAGTTCCTAATGTACATTTTTCGATCACTCATATTAAGCCATGTGGTATAAATGCATTTCGATCCACTCCTTAATAGATTAAGATCTCAGAAAGAACGATTTGACAAATAACTCAACGACAGCATATCACCACAATGCTATCTCATACGAACATAGTTTCATCTGGCTTATGCAATTGCTTTTTCAGACAGCTTTGTGTATCTAATATAATTCCTACTTAAAATGCGGTTTTGTTTTCTAGCAGGAACTTTCATTTTTAATGCTTCTGATACAGTATAATCTCACGATGAACGTAAATATATGAGAATGCAGCTGAAGCATTTGGACTGCCTTATCTTCCACCATATCTGGCATTGGCCGAAGGACCACATGTCCGCACGGGAGTGAACTTCGCAGTTGTTGGTGCCACAGCAATCGACTCGTCTTTCTTCTATGCTCAGAATCTTAAGTTGTTGACCAATGACTCGCTGAGTGTTCAGCTTGGCTGGTTCAAGAATTTGAAGTCGTTTCTTTGCACCACCAAACAAGGTATATTTCTACCTTTTATTATCAAAAAAGAGGTTAAAGGCATTACTGATTGCTTGATTTTTAGGATCGATTTTGATTTATGAAACTTGTGCTATAACTTTTTAATTTTTTGGGTGCAGAATGTGATGAGTACTTCAAGAGGTCTCTGTTTCTGGTGGGGGAGATTGGTGGCAATGACTTAGTCAATCCCTTAGTATCTGGTCGAACCATTCAACAGATACGTCCTTTGGTACCACAAGTCGTCGAAGCAATCGCCCGTGCCATCCGCGTATGCTACACACAAACTTATTTCAGCACAAGCTTAACGTTAAATTCCCGTTTATAAAATTAAAGGATTGTTCTGAATCATTACGTTTTATCTATGAGCACGTTGAAATTGATAATGATAGAGAAATGCCTTAATCACTACTCTGTCTTGAGAAGCTTCTTATTTTTGTAGTTGTACTAAATATAAACAACAAAACCAATAATCAAGACAAAGTTAAAATGTCACAAAGAACGATTGTATATGACTTAAATGGTGATTAATCCACCTTTTAATAGCATGCAGAAAATGTGTAAAAGAAAAACAGACGTATGATGATCTCCATGGTGCATGAAGCGGTTCCCAAAAGTGATTCACGTATACTTACAAAATGATCCACGTGATATGTCTTGAGATTGCTTCTTTATTATTATTATTATTATTATTATTATTTCTCACTTTTATCAAGTTTCAGTTTTTTTTTAATTCTTTTTTTCCTTGAATCATCATAACCATGACAGATACTGATAGAAGAAGGAGCAGTGGATCTGATGGTGCCAGGAATATTTCCAATAAGCTGTTCTGCCATGTTTCTAACTTTGTGTCAAAGCCCCAACAGATCGGCGTATGAAACAAGAACTGGTTGTCTCAAGGCTTATAATGATTTCATCAAGTACCACAATAACTACCTCAAGGAAGAATTGCAAAATTTGAGAGAAGAATACCCTCATGCAAGAATTATTTACGCTGATTATTATGGTGCCGCCATACCTATTTGTCGCACTCCAAAACACTACGGTGAGCCTTCTTTTCATCTTTATTTTTTTCCCTCTCAAATTTCTTTTGTTTTTGTCAAAAGAAAATATTTCATTCATATCTTAAGATCTCAAGATGAAACATTAGAGGTTCAAAACAAAGCAAATTCCAAAGGGAAAAGTAGAACATTAAAGCGCAACTGCTGTGATAAGCACTTCACAAGAACAGATCTATCCCAGCATCAAAACAGAACGTATGCTTTTGCATTTTTTTGCTTGAACTAATACTCTTGTAATAAATCGTAGATGTATGACTTTTATTTTCCGCATATCTCGTCCATCACCATTTGTGTAAGTAATTATAGATTTATTTTCAGATTACAATCAAGATACATATCTATAAAGATGACTTTGTATTAAATAAAAAAGAACATACACGGTCTGTACATCAAATGAAAACCGACTTGTTTTTTTTTTCCCACAGTTTTCTCCCTTTATCTCTAGAGTCAAGATTGTTCTTAATCACAGAGAGCAATTAAAGCTGGAATGACAAATTGGATGGACCAAATGACATACGTAACATTAGCACATAATTTTGATTTGAAACTCCCATACTATTTTTGGAAAGAAAAACCCTAGTGCTTCGATCGATTTCATGAAATACACCAAATGACATACGTAACATTAGCACATTTTGGTTTAATGTCATTGACAAGAACCCATATAGTTACCTAATCTGTTCAAATTTATGGGTGCATTAACGCAGGCTTTTATGGAGGGGCACTTAAGGCTTGTTGTGGAGGCAGTGGTCCATACCACTATAATGCTTCAGTAAGTTGTGGTGACCCCGGCTCAACTGTTTGCAAAGATCCATCGGCTTTCGTCGATTGGGATGGGAATCACTTGACCGAGTCTGCTTATCATCACGTCGCCAACGGGTTGATCTACGGTGGCTTCACTTCTCCACCGCTCCTATCTTAATTTAATTATTGACATTAAACATAAACCGCATTCGGACAATTGCTTCCATCGAAGGTTACTTGCACATTTTCGGAGTAACAAAGTTTGATATGTGAAATATATAAGTACATCATAAATATGTTCGTTTGTATATTTATATTCCAAATGTACATATTCAGAGTTCCTAGAGCTCCTTGTAAGGCTTGTTGGAAAACCCGTTGTCGGACTTGATTAATCGCTCTTTGTTGTTCAAAATGAATGGTTTCGTTTTTGTAATTTTCTAATTGTTCCAAGGTCTTATAAGTTGAATTAATCAGATTCAACTTTTCTTGTTCTATCTCAGAGTATCCATTCACTCGAAACTGCTCCGCTTCCATTTCCACTTTCCGTAAACGGGCCCGGGCTTTTTCCAGCTGTTCAATGGCCCCATATTTGTCTAGATCAAATTTACTATGTACAATGCCATCTCACTTTGTCGTGTCGGACATAAAAAAAGGTAATTGTGCCAAGGTGTTTGCTTCTTTTCAATACATTCATTTATAACGCAATCCCCCCGGTCATATGACAAACATGAATGAGATTCAAACAATTACTTAAGAAAGAAGAGAGATAGTCTGCGAACGACACAGATTAGATGTACAATATGTATCATTAATCTACTCAAGAATTCCAAATGGGACCAAAAACGGCGATCCTATGTGTTCACCAGGTCCCTACTTCGCCGTGTCCGTGCTTATCTCCGTAGCAGCCGCCCCTGCCAAAACAAAGTCTTTTGGTTTGTCACTTCCCATCATCAATATTCCACGACCTATTGGAGATGCAAATACTGACGGGGCCTTTCGTTGAAAGGAGGTCAAGGACGAATGAAGCTTGTGAATTTCCTCCATTGTTTCAAACAAATGTACACGAATATTAAATTGTTGATGTCGTAGTTTAGACGCAACAAATAATTAGAAATGATCTATTGGAAGTTGCGGTGTCATAATTAGTTTATACTGCCTTGTTAATTATGCTATATTTTTATATTTGACATATCGCAAATTTCCCAACTTATTTAGTCAATGGTGAAATAGTCCATTGTTCTTTATATTGTTTTAGGATTCATTTGCAGGGAAAAAGATATTAAACTATTCTCTGGGAGGGAATATGTTAATTAAGATATTAAACTATTCTTTTGGAGGGATCATGTGTAACTTTCGAAGAGGCTATCCTTTCACCTAAGTCAAACATTCCGATTCAATTTTATTTCCAAAATGAATAGTTAAGGGTTCATTTTCTATAGACTAGCACAGATGCACTGCGCTGCTTGTATGAAAAAACTAGACAATTGAATTTTTTTACAAAATTGACTTATTACAAAATATTTAAATTGTAAATTTATGAAAAGAAACTATTGATGTAATTTGAAATATTGGTACATATATATTGAAAGATGAAAAGATTTCAAGAATTAATTTCTTTTGGCACAAGATTGGTTTTAAGATAGAAAAAAAAAAATTTAAAATTGAAATATGTGAGAGATAAAATAAAATAATTAATTATGTATTTTTCCATTGATAAGATGACCAAAATTGATCATATTTTG